>DWRA01004600.1:0-10675 GCA_018250295.1 Spathilepia clonius
CATAACCCGTGCCGCTCCCACGGCACTGGGTACCTTTTGAAGGTTTCCCCCTCGACAAAAAAAAAAAAAAAAAGGTTAATCATGCAACAACATGGTATAATAATGACCTAACCGAATACGGTACAGATATTCTCAGGTTCAATTCTTTAGACATCCATTTGCGTTCGCAGTTTTTTCATCTTGGGTTTCATTATCACCATTGGCACGAGTGAGAGTCAAGCTTTGGCATTAAAAATATAATACCTGTTGTCCAACACATACTTTAATTATGTGCGTAAATTAAAATAATAAAATTTTAAACAATTTAGTTTTATAACTAAACTGTTTATCTAACAGCACATTAAATACAATTACGAGATACTTCGGTTAGTACTTGCGTCAACAGGGATTAACTGAACCATAACGCCGGCCACAACGACACCTTGTTTCTTGTTCCGCTGGACTTAGAGCCTGTTTGCGGCTGTCTACTTACAACGGAATTAGTTTTGCTTTTTCCAGAGGTCCACGTAGTAAATCGACTTAAAGTTTTAATAGTCTATGTCGGAATAACAATATGTTGAACTATTAATTATATATTTTTTCTACTGGTTCAAATTCTGATCTGTTTTTAACCGACTTCCTTCTTCGAAGGAAGAGGTTATCTATTCGTCGCGTATATTTTTGAACTACTGTATTTGATTGATGCTCACAATTAGAGTCAATTTGTGAAATCAAATGAAATGTCAATGTGTGAATTGTGTGAATTTGTGACGTGAAAAAGTACGAGTAACTAAAAACGCTAATCTTCTCACGCATGTTTACGCCCGCTGGCGTGGCACATTTGCACACATGAATCAACTCGCACTAGTCTCTTGACGTAGCGTGTACATATAAAACGTTAGGACGTAAGTGGCGCGCATGCAGATGGAATGCGTGTGCGGGCGGTGACAGGAAAAGTGCCCTTACACCCTTCTATAAAAGTTCTATAAAAACACGTCCATATAACTTAATATTATCAGACCGCGCCCGAGCTGCGTTTACGACTTCTAAGTGTACAAGTAATTAGAAGCGAATGTGTGCCATATTGGACTAAAATCTAGTTTTTCTACAGCTAAAATACTAGAAGAGCATACAGTTACGCAGGCGTATTGTGGAAGTCGATTTCCCTACTTTTGTTTATAGAATAACTAAATACACGTGTTGCGAGCCTTTAAATCTAACTGATTCAATACTAAAATCTGATTGAAAAAGAGAACTTAAAGCGTTAATATACAAAATGGTACTGATAAGATACTAATCGTATCATACAAACTCCGGTCAAATTTTGAACCAAATAAAATGATGCATTATTCAATATTTCATAAAAATGATTTGGCCATGAAAGCTTAATTTAATAAAGGGTAAACAGAACTGTTTTTCAGTTACCTTATTTATTGTTTGTTTAACTTGAATTCTGTGTTTTATGATCGGTTCCTGGATTCCTGGAATTATATCTTTACTAAGTGTATTTAATAATCGTGTTATTATTTCGGTTTTGAATGATATATTCGACTTAACTCAATATTTAGGTTAATTAAAGCCATAGGCAGAGGATTGTATTTTAAGAATGTCGATTAAATTGAATAAAAATATGGTTAGTCAATATAATGCTTGTTGGGAGTTGGATAGTGCGATTATGAATAAAATCAGTGAATAACTTATGTACTATTCTAAAATCATAAATTTTAAAATCGTACTTAACTCGATATGGCCACTTTTTAAAAATGTATAACGGGAAGAATAAATGTCGGAACTTCCTGTTTCTTAGGCCGGGTACTCATTAATGAGTTGTAACTGTAACCGAACTGATACAGCAACACACTCCCATGTGTACGCATGAACCGATAATAGACAACTTGGAACTGCTAAGTCAAATATCTTTTAAAGTTCCCTCTCGTGCCTCGCGTTTTCCTGACCCATTGCTCACTCATAAAACCTACAAAACCAATCTCGAGCATTTTTCACTTATACCCAGACTAAGCAAGCTGTATAACGACCTAATGTCTAGAGATGGATCGGTTGATATATTTTCTGACACTGTTACGAAATTTAAAGCCAAAATTATTAAAGCTCTGACTACGTTTTAAAAGTAAATTTTATGTTCCGACTATCATCTTGGTTTTTATTTAAAAATTCAAATATTACATTTTAGTTCTGTTTTTTTAATGTTGTAGAAGATATTTTATGTTTTTAAAAATTAGTTAATAGATTAATTATGTTATCGTTAAATATACAATAATGCATGCTGTGACTACTTATAAATGGAATTACATGTATCCAGCACTATAAAATTAAGTTTATATATTGTTTAGTAACTAGCATGTACTTCTGTTAGTAGTTCAATAAATAAATAAATAACCGATCTTCGCTTGCGACGTCCAGTAGCGATTAAAGTCGCTTACTCACTTGGCGAGCTAACTGTAACCAAGTAGATATGGGTGCTGTGTGTATGTAGTGAGGTAACTAATATTCAAGTAAGTTATAGCAACGCGTACGGGATATCCATATTAGAGTAACAGTAACCACGAGCTCCCTTTGCTTTGCAGCATAAGCCGACAGTCGTCGGCTCGCCACTCACCGTTCATGTTTCTCAATTAGATTTTTTGTAACATACACACGTTGTTGGCACGTTGCGAGCTCACCGGCCATTCAGGCACATACTATTGTTGTTCGTTACAGTTACTCTAACGGTTACAGTTACGGTTCGCTAATGGGTACGCGGCCTTAAACAAACGCAGATTTGTTTTTCATGGCCGTCATTATGTAATATTTTGTTCGTTAAGACTTAATAAAGTTCTATTTATTTCGAAATCGCATTAAGGAGTAAATTTCTTTACAAGCATTTCCATTATAATTTATAATGAAGATGCCTTCCGAATTTCCTTTCATTTAATAATTAATTCATTAACTATAGAATCTCTTACGTACCTCGTGTTTCTCGGACAGCGAAGTGTTTAAATTAACTGCACCTTAACCGACATGTTTCACTATAAAGTTGAAAGCGACAAGCGACAATACGAGTAAATACAATATAATAATGCTAAATTAACCTGCCATATTCTATGCATGCCAAGACGTCAAAAAAATACTCTTTAAGTGAGATTTATTTGCACACATACATATTTATACTTTCGTAAGTAGTGTAAATTTTCGAAATATTAATTAATTAATTATTTATTGACACTTTTTTCTTACTTGATAATGTTACTTACTTATCGATTTTGTATGCACTCGAACACTTACTTGTTTCAAGGTATAGATCAAACAAGTACCTTACGGAGAAGTTTATTAATTTATGCATTCCTTGTGTAAACGCCGTTTGAATTAATTTAAAATATGTTCTCTACGGGAATAAGATTGCGAGATGGAAACCTGATAGTTGCGGACATTCCTTTTAAACGATATTAAAAATTAAAATCATATTTTTTTAAGTAAATATTAGTTTGATTTCATATATAATGAAATTGTGATTTTAAAATTCTGCAATCAAATTCAAATAACATTCTAGTTCTGCATAATAACGGTCAAGACCTCTGTTCACGAAATTGCTGCTGAAAGACAGCAATACTTTTGGTGTCGCCGCAGACAACACACAAAGGAAGGGCTCCCTTTAAATAACCGTCATGATTTTTTAACTAGGGATAAGAAAATATAAAATCTATTTTAATGTTTGTCTAAGCTGTGGCCTCGTGTTTCGAATTTCTAAGATTAAAAAGAATTCAGTATACTCATTTCATTCCAACGAAAAATGTATGAACCCTAAAACTCGCTTACTAAATCTACTTATTTCTCTCCATATATCCAAAGCGAGCTTAGCACCAGCATTAAATATTCAACAAGTCATGCGTGGTGGCTGTTTTGTTATTGAAATTAACTTCGTTTAAAATTCATACGCACTACGCCCTGCGAGATTTCCTCCTGTACCTGCGGACACCGAGCGGAAAAATATAATCACAGCTTTTAATTATGTCCTTGCCCTTTACACTTTTTAAATGGGAAATTATATTTTCTCGTATAAAATGTAAAATGTTTGATTTTACTTATGATATCGTGGGTTAATGTGCTCTAGTTTGAAAGGTCATACCCATCCCCCGTAAGGGAGATATCCTGTATGTGAGGGGTTATTGAGGTGTAAGAATTATTGTAGATGATTTCATTACATCGATACTATTCACGACCAGCATATTGTTATTTCTACCTCTACGTCTACATTAAAACAATACGATAGAGCATGCTCCTGACCTCTCACGTTTATGGACAAAAATTATATATGACAGAGGGGTACTAAAAACATTGTAGCCGTATAATAATAATTGAAATGTTTGTTCGTGCACTTATTTTGTCCTCTGGTGTACAATGTTCACAGAAGTTTGCGCAAGGCAGTTGTCTCTCGCTCGTGTGCAGGTAGAGATTTCTGTTATGATAATTGCAACGATTTCTAGAATTTGCATCCGAAATAGATTTTTTGTCGTAGTATGAGAAAAGCTTTTTGCTACCATTTGACAGGACAATCTTCAGGTTTATCAAAGAAGAAAATATTTGAATCCCCAAAATATAGTGGAAATGTTATACTTTCTTTATAAAACATTTGACAACTCTGCAGATTATTAAATGAGAAAAAACGTGAGTAAGAGTAATAGAACATTTAATTTAAATCGAATACAACGAAGTTAACAACATTTTAACATTTACATGGCTGTATGACTAAGAATCGAACTCGAAGCTCAATCGAGTCAGACCGCTACCGGTAACCGGTGATCGCTGCATTAGGCAAGTAAAAATAATTTCATGGAACCTTTATATAAAAGAGTAAAAATAGTTTTATGGAGCCTTTATATAAAAGAGAGCGGTCTGAGACTAGAGAATTGAGTTACATTCTGAAGCGCTGTACACAACTCGATAGAAACTACACTACACAGCTCCTCGTAGGTAAACTAAACCGAGTAAAACGGATACGGGGGTAGTTTCCAAAACAGTTTCAGAGTACAGGTAAGTATATCGTGTTACATTTTATTTATCTTAAGAAAATCTGTATGTAACGACTCATAGGCGTATTCACTTACGCGTCTTGAATATTACATTAAGAGGGCTGTTCTAAAAGTTTTTAAATAATTTTAATTTTGACGTATCATAATGGTATAAAGATGACGATTTAAAAGAAAGCAACTGATATTAAAAAAAATTACTAAATATATGTATTTTTAATATATGTATGTGTGTATATATATGTATGTTTGTAATATATGTATTTTGACACATTACAAAAATTCAATACACCATAACTACATACACAGGAACTTACAAATTGGTAGTTATAGCAAACGCTTTTATGGTATATGGATGACCCCTACTACGTTTGAGTATGTTAGAATTCTTATCAGACGCACAAAGATATTCATTGCATTTTTTTAATTGATTAGGAAGACTTACACGATAGGAGGCGACATGACATATATGGAGTTGGTACAAATATTGCACTTACTATCAGGTGGACGCATGCTCGTTTGCTACTTCAATCTTACAAGAATACATTGCAGAGCAGTGACCACAACGGCAGACTGTCACATGTTTTAGCCATCTTCTAATATCTCGAACGGGAAAATATGCGGGATTTAAGACGAAAATGACAGGCATGACGTCAGAGAATCTAATGACGTCGTAAGTCACAGTAGCCATTCCAACTCGCTTAGGGATGGTATTACATCTCGGTATGAAAGCGCATTGTGCATGGAGATTTTCATATATTCACATAAAAAGTAAATTAGTGAGGTAACATTTATTTTTGAAAAATTAGTATGATTTTCAAAATATTGAATAACAGAATCACACGATCTCAAGTAAAAATAATAAATTAGTTGCAATTCATTTAGGCAAGAACAATCACCTATGTAGCTCCCGACCACGCTCTGCGTTACTTATCTCTAATTATATCAGATACAATCATTTAAACAAACTGCGAGGCTAAGTGCACCCCTGCATAGTAAAAAAATGAATTATATGGAATTCAATTACACATACTATAACCCAGACAATACCTAAAGTTCAACAAAATCAATGATATCTGCTACAAAGACGTCGTTTACAATCGCTGACGGCATATTATTATTCTCGCGAGTCACTCGGCCATTTTAATTGGTCATATATCACTATGGCACAGTTCGGTCGGCAAAGTCGGTCGTATGAAGAATTTATTCTTTGCTAGGTTTTGCATTAATATGATTTTGCTCCAACATTCGTAATATTAAGGAGTATTAAAAAATACATAAATTATGTATATACATACGATGAGAAGCAGAGTTTGTACGATTAATGCTTGCACAATTTTAGATGTTTTCATTGCGTCGTATTCGTATTCATGTCGTTCTTCCATAGCTTAGTATAATTTTATTATTAGGTAGCATAAACATGTATGTACTCGTATATACGACTCTAGAATTAAGTTACACCAGTTCGTGTAAATGCCTGTCCTGCTTACCTGTTCGTGTAAAACCCAACACAGCAGCAACTAACACTCCTGTTATTAGACCTAAACAGGTGTTACAGTAATTCCGTTGTAATCTAACCACAAATAAATCTACTTTAAATTACTATAAACCTTTACTTACCTTTCATATATCGTACAAATCTTGGTACCTCTGACAATATTTAGATTACTTAGCGTTAACACTAGCGTAAATGTAGAAACAAACAAGAGTGGCAGAGATGCATATGTCGAATTATCAGAATATAATAGAATGGAAATATCGCAATGGAGTAGATAGAAGGAAGAAATAGATGTAGCAGAGATGCTGCCGTCAAACTATATTGAACTCGGTCCAAGCCGTAAATGAACGCCATGTCGACAAAATTCATGACACAAGAAAGTCGTAAGTCACCGCAGTCATTTCAATTCGCTTAGAGCGAGCGCATATATCACGGAAACAGCGGAGTTCGAAATATATAGGAAAAAACTTAGAGAATACTCTAGATTAAACTGAGAGTATGAACTGCATGGCACAGCTGTCACACCGGTCTACCACAGAAAGTTGTTGCATTCAACTGTCAAACATACATTTAAATAATGGGTTTAAAGTTTTGTCCTTTGTTTGTGTATTTGTGGCGTTTTATGTGCTCTCCACCTGATATCTATTCTTGATATGTACCGTTTTCTACATTCTTTATTGCAACTCATTTTAATCCTAAAAAAGTCAGGTCAACAAACAATGACGGGCTGTCTGGAGTAAATTTTACTACGATCGCAAGAGTGCAAAAACTATTTAACCATTACCTATTGTCTTATAAGTGAGCATCGCACATGACACTGCGATCATTATATTTGTTTAAGTAGCTCGAATGTAATTTTATACAAGAGCACTTTGAAATAAACTATAGTGCTAAATTCCCATGAATGTATGAACAATGAAATCTTGAGCGTTTTAGAATTAAGGGTTTTATTTCTTTTAGTATCTCTACTATCGCTAATTACAAAACAATACCTTTTTATTAAAGCACCCATGGTTCTGACAGTGAATCTAAAGTTAGAATTAGAGTTAAGTGTAAAGAGACCTGGGAATTTCTTGGATTCATTTAATATCATAAATTATGCATGGAGACGTAGAAATCTCGGCGGTGGTTCTGGTAGAGCGTATTCGTGAAGGATTTTAGAAGTTGTCGATTTTGCATTCAGTTACGTCATCAATGTACCAGCGAGCTCCAGTTTTCCATAACTTAGCATATGGTTGGCGGTTGCAATGTGTGTTTTTAAATCTGAATTGATAATTTGTACTGGCTACCTCACTGTAATGTCTGTAGATAGAAAATAACTATGTACACTTTTTAAAGTAGGTACGTCGTTGAATTAAATTGTCATGGAAAATTAAATTTTCTCTCTACCATTTTAGTGTTACATCAGTAAGTCCCCACTTTTCCGTATTCTAACTACTGCTAAGCGAAAATTCACAACTTAATTTCTGTATTTATATAGCAGAAAAACGTATGACGATGAATCCGTTTAGTTCTGTCTTTCATAATGACCAAACATTTTTAATTTTTATTTACTAGTTGTTAGTGTTAGTCAGTCACTAGTAATTATAGCAGTTATTAAGCAGTTACTGATATTACGAATGAATACGAAAATGCATCAGATTCTTTATTCTCATCATCATTACCGTTAACAACTTACTAGTGTCTCTTTTCTGGACACGAGTCCTCGCTCAAATTGCAAAGAACTTGTGTTACAGCCCAGTGCGCTATCTTTGTATCGATTTGTAAATATTCTTCACTTTAGATTAATATTCTAATTAGAACTCCTTATTTATGAACGTTTACTCCCAATGTTCTCCTTTTTAATTAAAATAAATGATAATTAACTCACTCTTAAAACACAGCGTTTTAAAAGGATAATTTTGGCTTAAAACCTGAAAAACTTTACCAGACTTCCTAAAATACTGGAATACAATGACAATACCCATGTAGCACGTACTGAAACAGGACTGGTGATGACAGCATCCGAAAGTTTTGTTTGTCGCCGTCCTCGGCGCCGCATTTAAAATTGTTCAGTATCACAAACAGACTAGTGGTTAGTTAGCAGTAGGTCGCTGTAGGCCACTATTCACTAAAAATAATTTGTATATTTGTTACTTTTCCGTGTAATTCTAGAGTTTTTTACGACTTTAAAGAAGCATGTAAGCATGCCGTTTAACTAACAGTTGTTCCTGCCATATAATCAAACTGCATCAGTGATCGACCATAGATGCATTGCTACTTTGATGACTAGGTTGCAATAGGTCATGTAAATGAGTTTAACTAACCTTTCTTTTTCTGTAAGATTGAAGTAGTTATGTATATGTATATGTAGGGTATGCAGTCTATCTGATGGTAAATGGCCAATGTTTCTTGTAGACATTTGTAACCAACTCTATATAGCACAGAGATTCTATCTGAAGGCGATCACAGATGTGTAGCCACTCCTGAGAACTAAGATGGTTGTTACGCGTAGATCGGCAGGCACGCAGATCCTTCCACGGAAAGGCAGAACTAGTTTACGGTGGATATACTGGCTATACCTATACCATTACAGTTGTATCAATAATCTTCCAAATTGAAAACTGACTCGTTTCTGCCTATCGCAAGTAATTTCCCAAATTAGAACATTTCTACTGAAGCAAACACAAATGACATAATACCAAGAGCGTCTTAAGTATGATTTGTACAAACAGCAGTCACCTGTGCGTAATGACGGCGATAAAGGCAGCGGGTGGAAGCGTGCCGCAAACCTCGCTAAATGAAAAATTAGGCCCGACCGCGCGTAACGAGTCATGACGGATCCCATAAAATATTTTTGGATGTCACTGGTAATACACTCATTTATTTAGTAAAACATGCATGGGTATAATACAACCATAGAATATTTTACTGCTAAAGGAATAACCTTTGACTCACCGAATAGATTTTGTTATGAAAACTCTTGATAACTTTCAACGTTACCGGAAGCTGATCACAGATGAGTTGTAATTTCCAAGGACTAAACCTGCAGTGACCTGCATATGAAAGTCAGTCGGTATCCACACACATGTACCGAAACAAAATAATTGCTTCATGGTTGAAATAGGTGTGACGATGGTAACCCACTCGGTCGAAGCATAGTGATTTGTATCACGTTTCAAAATTAGTTATTAATATTGTTAACAAAGTATACGAACTCCACAAAACTGACTGCAGGTATATTCATAATTAATTATAACTATCCTCATTAAGATGGAGGTTTTTGTTTTCTTTTTCTACAAGTTAGTAAAACATATTTATCTTTTTTTATATTATGGAGTGGTAAACGAGCATGCAGTCCACCTAAAGGTAAGTGGCAAATCCCGCACGTGGACATTCTTAATATACCCCAGATAAGACTAGATTTCTACCTGAAATCGACCACAGATGCTTTTCTACCCCTAAGGAGTAAGTTGGAATGTCTCGGATAGGTACTGTCTCTTTTACCACACCTTTTACACCACCCAACCAGAAAACAGTAGCGCTTAACACTGCTGTTATTAGGCAGAATTAGGTGCGGCGGTGGTGCCGCCGGAGTCGAACCACACTGGATTCTACCACCTTTGACTACTACTAAACTATTGTTCTCCTGACTAAAGTATTTATAAGAAAAAAAATTCTTTAAACACAAATCTTCCGTCTTAGGTGCAGAAATAGTATATATTAGTATACCTAAATGTTCTTTACCTCATTGCAGTATGTACGAATCAATTCAGTGCCAACAGCACAGGATCTGCGATGAAAATTCCACATTTTCCACGCCGCTCTAATTTAGCGCCACTTCAGCTTAATTCAGGATGTGGAAGGTGTAATAAAGTTTGAGAACAATTGTAATCGTTAGTGCTGCCATTAGTCCCCGTTGAAACGTAGGTAGAATACATTTATATCCTAGTGATGCGTCTTAGTTAATGTGATACGTTCACTGGTAGACATTAGGATATATTGTTCCTACGTAGCTTATGCTTGATTCAGCCATCTCTAGATTAATTCGCCCGACTGTAGTAATACTGTTAGGATAGATCTATTTTGCACTATGTAACGACTAAGGCATTGATTTGAAAGGTGGTAGAACCCTTTGTAGTTCGACTCCGACGGCACCACCGCCACACTTATTTCTGCCTAATAACAGCAGTGT
>DWRA01004601.1:0-10674 GCA_018250295.1 Spathilepia clonius
ATTAGATCGACGAAATCAATTATTAATTGAAAAGTATCCACCGTTATCCTATTGATACGAAAAAAGGCGTTATTTTGTAACACGATAATGCAAGACCAACTGCGCAAGAACTACGCTGGAAAAAAATATACGATTGGGGTGGGTGGTATTCCCTCACCCACCATACTCACCTGACACTACGCCAAAGGATTTCCATTTATTCCGTTCAATGCAACACTTCTTAACAAACAAAAAAAATCATTTGGATCCTATGAAAAAGTCAACCCTAGATATTTTACTGAATAACCAATTGATTTTTGTCGATCCGGCATTGAAAATATGCATACTAGATGGCAAAACGTTGTTGCCAACGAAGATGATTACAATATTACTTAAAAAGAAAAACTTGTAAAAAAATTATTTATTCAAATTTACTGTGAAAAAACGACATTACTTTCCGGTCCCCTTAATAGTTTGCTACAGTTAAGAAGGTACTTGTCCTAAGCCTTCCGAAACGTCGGTATGTCTATTTGTTTAACTTTAAAACTGTATCTAGCGTACAGAGCTTCGGACTGTGGAATTTTAATGGGCTGTACCCTCACAAATCTTGCTGCGAGGCCATTAAATTCGGAAAGAAACAGTTCAAAAAATCTTGCGCCATGAATCACTATCTTTCTCAGTGGAGTGAAAAGGAGGAAAATATAAAAGTATTTTCTGTTCCATTAAATGCCTACAGCGATCCAAGACATCCACCTGAAAAAAATAAGGAGGGCCGACATTGAGGGCGATAGCGCGTCATAGGCCTGCGTTGATGTATAGCGGCGTGAGTATGACCAGGATTTCGACAACTGTAGGATGATTCCTATATTGTTTCTTAGTACCGTTATCTATCCTTCGCTAGTGAATGGCGATCTCTTTCACAATGTAAAAAGATAAACTATAATAATAATTAGTTGTTCAAATGCTCATGCTTATATTACTAGCCAGATGCAACTAGTACAGCCAAAGAGATTTTATTAAAAAATTATACAGACTGTATGCGAAAAGACTTTTTCCCTGACCTATTATTATCGTAGGTCAGAAGTCAGTATTAGTTTGACTGACTTATGAGCTGTTTTTAATATGGTTATACCGGATAGTCAAAAAAAAAAAATCGACCGGGTAAAAACATTACATGATGAATTCTAACATCCGTCACAGTTACGTTAGGACTTCTGACAACGAAGTTGGAACGCCTCGAAGAATTATATATCCCTTACCATACCATTCAAAATAACAGTTTACTTGTTGTTCAGTTTAGTTGTACTTAAAATTGCCCTTATAAGGTAGAAGTAGATATGGTAGTAGTGCCACCGGAATAGAATTACAAAATAGTTTTACCGTTATGAACTGTAATTTGAAGTATTGAATTGATTATAACGTAGCATGTACGTTAATATTGGAAATATCCTACACAGATCAAACAAGTGGCAACACTAGCCAAATCTCAGTTTCCTTTTACTCGTATTTATTTAACGGCGAGCGTAGTTCGCAATTATAGCAAGCAATTATAAAAGGGATTTTTCATATTTAAGCGCGGATAAATGTTTTGTTCGTCGCATTTCTATTCGTTCAGTTAAAGCGCAATATTTTAACGGTTTACTGAAATCGGTTTTATTAAATTCTCTGCTTTGATGTTTTTCAAAATGATAAAACTGACAGGCAATATTGTTCGTTAATTACTAGAACTCAACTTAATGTCAGATTCCTAAATAATTACGTCAAGTTAATAAATATCTTACGTTTATTAGTATCATTGTTTTAAACAATATTAAAGTTCGACTGGGCATTACTCTGGTCTTTCTTATCAAGAAGAACATTTAGTAAGCATACTATAATAACAACTTTAATGATGAGTTGTGTAATAATGGTATATTACTACATTAGTTATTGCTAATATCATACTTGTATTCTAATATTCTGTGAGATGTTGAGTTAGTTGGCGTAAAAACGGAATGGTTAAATTAGTTGGTTGAGTTTGAGCTATAGGAATTACATTAACTGTTAATAAAAAAATACGAAATTAAATTCATTTTTCTTCATCTTTATAATTGTGCATTTCATATGACAATCACATAAAAAAGATACTTTACAGAAACAAAACAACTCACATAAGTAATATCGGTCCTATGAAATGCACTCGTTTGCATATGCAAAAGTAATGGCGAAATTAAACACGTAATGTATTCACTAATTATGCATGTAGTGGGGTACGAGTGCGAGCGAGCCCACGAGCGGAAGCGGATAGACAATCTCTGGGGCCAGGAGGGGATTCGTCGAATCCTAAGGGAATGTAGAAAGTTATTTATTATTCATAGGTCAGGCTTGGAAAGCTACACTTTCATTTTAACTCTTTGGGGATACGAGATATTTTCTAGTCTATTTTATTGAAACGTGGTGGCAAACGCTTGGCCATATTTATCTGGCTTCTATTCAGATATGTTTTCACGCTCGCACTCATACTAAGGGTTCCTATGTAATCTTAGCTTTGAACGAACCTTTTCTAAGACGGTATTGCAGTCTTCGAATAGTAACATATCAAAGTAAACGTTAGTTTTGCTTTGTGGCAAAGGCGGGAGGAAATACGGTTTCATCGCGTGTTGTCCGTGGGAGGATTCTTTTCCAGTATTGATTAGAAGAATTCTCAATAACGTTTTATTGACGTAGACTAAAAAGGTTTAGAGAATTAAGAAAGCGGTATATATAAACGTATGAGACAGATTTATAATTTGCTTAAAATATTTGAAGGTGCTAAAACCTTTTGTGGTTCGTCTCCGGCGGCCCTTCAGGGACACTACTTATTGACGCTAGACTGAGATAAATAAAATACGAATTCGCCATATCTATAGCCAATTATGGTTGTCAGAGCTGATTATTAACCATCCATTATTAAATCAACCATTTGCCGTCATTGTCCACTCCGCATTGACACAGACTTCGCCAATTGATAAGATAGTAATTAACGTGGGCGACATTGGGCAGCGCCGGTAATTGATAAATGATGTTCACGTCTAAGTGTTGACAGTATTCGAAAATTTACCCTTCTATTGCGGTAATAGGATACATAAATAATTATTAGTGTGGACTGTGATATCAAAATTTTCGTTGCTATTGTTGTAAAAGCAGTAAGAAATATAAAAATTTATACCAGTATTGAATTATATATATTTTGTTATATTTTAGATACATAACAAACATTATTTCAATGTTGTTTCTAACTATGCTAAATATTGTCTATATTATTTTTCACCCGAACCAATTCATTAACCTATTTGAAATATCTCAAAAGTCATAGCCTTGTACCTTCGGTACCGAGCTTTTTTGAATTTTTTGTACAAAGAAAACCGGTTTATGCTCCGGAAACATGAACTTTAAAGTTATTGTTTTTGTTAATTTTATTGTTTGGATATGCAAATTCTCCGTGTATTTGTATGCATTTCAAACTAGATCCAGCCACGAATTTCCTGTACTTTGTGAGTAATACTGATTTAATCATATTTGCAATAATGTGAGCAAATCGGCCTATTCCGCTTAAAACGGTGACGAGTAAAGGTTGTGTCAATGAAATCCCTACATCGCCATTGAAACAAGGTGATTATTTCAATTGGTTGAACAGAACTTTATCAAAGTCTAAAATGTAAGAAATTTCGGAGCTAACAATGTCCACCTAAAAAAATATACTTGAAGAATTGTATTTGATGTAATATAACAATACATATCTACAGTCTGTACTTACCAAATGGTGACCCTTAACTGAATAAATGACTTTAACCTAGTTACAAATTTGTGAAAATATTATCGTAAATATGAACAATATTAACATTAATCATTTTTATTTGCAGGTAAGCAACCTTATCGATTTGCACACTACATCAACCACGCAAAATGAAATAACAATATTTCCAGAGGGTAAGTACCTGAAAATACACGAAGAAAACCCTCCGAAAACACAGGTTCTTTGAGATTATCTTAATCGAAAATGTGAACGAATCACGCGATATTTGTATTAACTCTTCCACCGTACATTTCTCAAGTATTTTCTGTCTCGTTCATATCAATTTTGTCACAACTCGACACGTTGAGACGTAATAGTTTGAACGCCTCCGATTTTCTATTATAACATCTCTATCATGTTCTTGCCAACATAGTCGTAATAGAAAGCATCCCAAGATAGAACACAAAAGAAAATTGGCTCGCAGAGGTGTAACCATTTGAAAATATTTGCACATTTTGCTCGGAGCGAAAATCTTTGCTCATTGGCTACTTTCGTATTATTTGTTACTTAAGACCACGACAATAACATCGGTATTTCTGAATTGGATTTTAGTTCTCTAGTGCAAACTTCGCCAAAGGGAAATTTCCCAAGTTTAAGTTTACATTTTATGAACGAACTTCCGATCGTGGTTCTCTTACTTGGTAAGCAAATATGTTTTATCGTTTACGTTACACTTTCCTTTATTTTGCCTTTAATTTTTCCCGGTTTATTGAGTTGCATTACCATGTAATGGTTAGGATAAAACTATTTTGAAAATTAAATGTCTGTCTGTATGTATTCAAATTAATATATATTTTCGGATTTGTTAGCTATTTATTTATTGTCGATTTCTGCAAATACCTGCCTTCTGTATCGTGAGCCGTGTCGTGGTCGTGAGGAGTGAGCACGGTTCAGTTCTGTGCTCGGCACATTATCACCGCCCTGTTCCTGGGATTACCTCCTAGTTTCCAGGTTTAATTACCTTCAGCCCTAATTAATTGGTACATGCAGCTGTTTCCGAATAAAGAAGTTTTGGATTATTTTTTACGTTAACTGAAGAGAATTCATCTAATAAAAGATAATATAGAAAGTAAAAAATATATTAAATATTTGACTACCGTACCGTGGACCAAATTTAAAACGGCAACTGCTTTAAACATAAATATAATTTAAACTGAAAACAAACGTGCGTAGGATATACGACTGTAAGATTGCATGTAGCTATACCTGATTTTATTGAAAATATTTTATAAGTATCTCATTGTTAAAGGTGTAGTAGACCTACTTTGATAGGCAATTTTAAATATCCGCAACAATAACTTGTAAAAAATACATTTTATCTAAATCAGATATTATTACATATAGTAATCATTTCATATTAGAGTTAGTTTTCAGCTAACTTCTTAGAGTGCAAATAAAATACATGATATTATATAAATAAACTTGCCTATCGACGTAATAGGATATCCTTCGCGCATTACGTGTAGGTTCGCCACTCGGGCTTAGATTGACACGTCGCACCCAAATTGGCTCTTTTGGAACCGACAACCGTTACATTGCGACAAAAACGAGAAACGGATCGCTTTCAAACGAAATCTCCCTCGATTTTTGTCTATTCGATATAGGGAACGATATTAACCGGTTAAAATGTATTCCTTCTATGGTTTAGGTTATGTTGTGATGTAATTTTACAATTTATCTTTTCCCAAAAAATATTGAACTAAATACAAATTTTCTAAAAAAAATGTATTTAGTTCAATACTATATTGTTTTAATTCCAACTTTCAAAATTATCTTTAACTTTGGCAAACAACTTTTTTCTAAAAAGATAAAGCATCAGTAGTAGTAGTAGTAAGTAAGTAACAAGCTTGCAGTCCACCTGTTAGTAAGTTTTCACTGCCGCCAATATAGAAGAGGTTCTAACTGAAGCCTACCACACATGCTATCACTCGTGACGACTAAGTCGCTTCACATGTGAGTCAGCCGTTTTATTAATGCTGTTTTTTTAAAATTTTTAAATTAAAATATATAAAACACTCCATAAAACAGCCCAACTTTAGGATTCGTTTGTAGTATATAATAAATAGACATATACAGTGACGCAACATTAAATATTATGCGACTAAATCTTCTAGAAGTTAGGTAGAGTCAAGATACCGATTCGACAGGGTAAGCTCATGCTCAATAATATACGTGCCTAATCCCGCAGGAAATTGGAATCGACGTCAATACAATCTCATTTGCATCACTATCATCTGTCAGATGTCGATGTATAATGCATATATTAATATACATTACGTACAAACAGAATTGTATAAGTTAATTTGCTTAGTTTCAATTAAACGGCTATCAGTTTTAATATTTATACTAAGAAGGTTAAATTGTAAACAATATATATTAAAAAGTAAAAAAACAATATTTTTTCATATTGTCAGATAATCCTGTCAATTGATCGCCATATTATAGGGGTGCATAAACAATAATCGGCCATATTGGATTTGCTATGACTTCATTAAGCTAATCATGCATTGTCATGTGAATCAAACTTTTGTGTAAAATGTCAGTTGAACCGGTTGGAGTTAGTTAGTTTACAAATGATTTATTAAAAAAAATTTTTTAGCAGTCATAACCTAGTGGTTGCTACTTGACCTCTTAATCAGAACTCTCAGGTTCGGACCCAGGTACACACCACTGAGTTTTAAAAAGGTATTAGTTTTTAAGTGGTTAAAAATTAATAATCTCCTACTATAACGGCGAACGTAAACATCTTGAAGAAATATTTTCTACTCAGAGTAGATCAGTGCCCAACAGTGGGAAAGTAATGGATGACGAAGATTTTTTTTGAAATACAGGAAAGCAAGTAAAATAAAATGTAAAAGATTAAAATTCGATTAACATACTCGTAACACCCAAATTGTTTATATGTACTTCCCGATATATAAAGTATTCTTCATTTTAAAATTAAATCCATCAGTCTATAAAGTCGTCTGTAATGGAAGTGAGAGCTATTAAATTTCAATTAGAACAATTTTAATTTGGGAGTCTGTGAAAATGTACGAGAACAATTGAGCTTAAGTGGCAATTTTGATATTGCAAGTCTACTCTCCAAATGAAACGGTGAAATCGATGTTTGATTAATTGAATTTTTCCTGTTCTCGGTAGGAAAAACGAGTTGAATATATAGTGAAGACTAGACATTTTTTTTCATTTAAATAATTATTTATGATTTTATCCTATAAATGTCATATATAATATGTATTAAATAAAGTAAATCGTAGTATTTATGATTGGATAACTAGGCACAAAATTGATTCATAAATACATATTATAGTATTAATTTTTATTATACTTTGGTTTACTTCAAGGATAGCTCAAATAATTGTAAGTTTAATTATGAGCCCAAT
Source organism: Spathilepia clonius (assembly GCA_018250295.1). NCBI lineage: Eukaryota > Metazoa > Arthropoda > Insecta > Lepidoptera > Hesperiidae > Spathilepia > Spathilepia clonius. Next base: position 7,177 of record DWRA01004601.1, read on the forward strand.
ATTATGTTGACTAGCGTACTATGAGTAAATATCAAAATTAAAAAGCTAAATTAAAATATGTGGGTAAACACAAAATTGAAGAGATTAAAGTATCAGGAAATCCAGTTTTCCGTGTTTTTCTTAATGACATCAAAGTGTGTGATTTCACCGACCCATATTTGCCCAACAAAAAGGATGGTTATGACTTCGGTTGGTATTTACGCATGTACACATGTGGATATGCATGTCCTCTAAACTTTTAAGTGGTCAGATTTTAGTTTTCTAAGTTATTTTTGGTCAGCGTGCGTGGTTTTATTGCAGCTATTTCAAGAAAATCATATTTAAATCCCTAAATTCTAGCAATAACTATAGTATCCAAGTACTTTGTGGATACAACAACAGTATAAGTGGATTATCACATTCTACGAAAGGGCAACATAACGTGCAATCCGAATTCATAAATGTTCTCCAATAACTTAAATCTGATTCGCATATGTACAGGGTGATTTTATTCAACTGGGTGTGGGCGAGCAAATAAACGGCAAAAAATGCTGAATAGAGCCGAAAAATACGGGGCGGATTTTAATAAAAATATAAGAATATAAGAAAGTGTGTAATTAGGTTTAATATTTTCTAAGACGCTAATTAAAGTTCCATTTGTAAAAAATACAACACTCTATTAATTTATTACGTCATCCAATTATGTCGTTTAACAGTAAATCGAATCATAAACAAAGCATTCGAATATCTCAGGGATAGTTACGTAATAATTACTTCTACGTATTCCTTAGTATACTACTTAGCTCATTCATGAAACCACTTAATGTGGACCTCAATTTGAACTATGAAAAATCATATGACACGTAAAAACAAAGTTAATAAAACATGTGATCTAATTAAAATAGTTCAGTGCTTGAAAAATGTATAGAAACACATAACTATTCTCGTATTTATTTGCTGAAATGAACAGTTGCGTTCGCATAATTTTGAAGTATCATTGCTAAACTCGATAGTAATTTGTGTGACGTTTTAATTAATATCAGAGCCATCAATAACCCTTATACAGTAATATCTATCGACATCTCTAGCGATATTGATGCTAATGAGTTTGAATTCGAGCCATCTAAATTGTTTGTGGGATTAAGTATGGTGTTACTATATTGTTTTAAATAAAAGACCGCTTTCTCAAATAAAGCAATGCCATACAGTTGTAATAAAAATAGAAAGTAATAGGTATCAAAATTTATTAGATCTAGAACTCAGGACCTTATTGTACACTCATACAGCACATAGACAAGTATGGTAAGACAAATCTTAGGCTTTAGACTTTAGCTTTAAAATTTAAAGTTTAAAGGTTACGGTTTTTCGTGTTATTTTCATCATAAGGTTTACTGTGTTATATTCATCTTCAAAGGAATTTATATTCAATAGGCACGGTAGGTTTTAGTAGGTCGTTGTCATCAACCCATTACTGTCCCTCTGCTGAGAACGGGTATCCTCTCATAGTATGCGGGGATTATGAGTCTACAATGCTAGCCAAGTGCCTATTGGAACACTTCACACAGTTTTGGCATTTTTTTTAGAAGTCTGAGGCATGTAGGTATCCTTACGATTTATTTCTCCGTTAAAAGATGTGATATTCTAATTTGAATACCCGCATAACTACGAAAAATCAAAAAAAGCGTGCTTAATATTTGAAATCTCAGATTGCGTGGCTGAGAGGGCGAATTTCTAAGCATTAGGTTTTTACCTCTATCGCTGGTGAGTAAATACATAAATTCATATAATCAAGTCCCCGGATCCATACCCAAATTTCACCCAAATGGTGAATCAATGGTAGTATTACGTGACATCTTTCATTCCACTCACATGACAGATATTGGTCACGCTCAGTGACGTTAATATATTTCCGATTATATTTCTCGCTCAGGGTCACGCTTGTCACGCTGCCTTGCGTAGGTATCTACTACCTTCAATCCAGTGTTGTAGAAAAATCTACTATAGATCTACGAGCCTATTCACTGTGTCTAATAGTTTGCCGTTCGTTCACTGACTTATCTTGCTGATCACATTATAATGATAAAATCTGTCAGTCTGACCTAATGTGAACGAACCCGCACTTGTGTGAACAACATTGAACAACATTTGCCAGTCGACAAACAGTAAAACTGTAGAGCCGACCTATCGTGCACTGATGTTACCGACTATAGTTACTTTCAGTGGATATAATAGTATTTTTAGTATTGATGGTATTGACGTCATTGCTAGATACTGTCAAATGCAATTCTTTTCAAGCAATGGTGCATCGATTTTCTTAACAATGTGATCATTATCTATTGACCTATACTCATTTGATGATATTATAAGTGTAAACTGAGCCTTCAGATGTGATATAAGAGAAGATTATCTTCATTTAGTAATTCCAAATTGTCTTAGTCTCTAACTAAGATTTAGATATTTAGAGATGATCATTTGACATACTGAATATCACATCATTTTGATTTTTGTCATCATCATTAATTGATTACTGTCCCACTGTTGATTCAGGTCTTATTTCAGACTTAAATATATTCACATTTACAAAATTAGGTATATGTACTCGTTATTATCTGGGGCATTTCATTCGCATGGGTTGGTTCCATAAAGCTAGCACTAGTTAATTGGGCTAGACAAGTAATTAAATGTGTAAATAATTTGAATTACAGCGTAGTAGTGTATGCTCAAGGTCCACGGGGGGAGACGTGTTTCCATACATAAACAATGTTACATCCAAAACCTCCTTTTAAAGTAATAGTCAGAATAATTTTAAAGCCTTTTTATAGTATAAAAGTAGCAAACGGTCTTGCGGTATATCTTAAATGCTATACTTTTTACACATATTTACAACACCAGAGGAGTCGCCAATGCAGCGCCAGCTTTGAGTGAGAACTCTTTTTAAAAGTTGGTCCTTTTCAAAGAGGCCTGTATTTTAGAGCTCCGAGAACACCTCAGGGAAAAATTCAATCCACACCTTGCATGTTCGTGGCAAAATCAGTTGTGTAAACCGAATCCGACGATTGCCATAAGTTCAGTTAATGTGGATGGAACTTCATTCTTCGGCGAGTTGTGTGAAGGTGGATGGCTGACGTAGGCACCTGGTCAAACAGTGACCTGATTGAATATTGATTTGTGTATGTGCGAGTACGTACGAGCCTGAGTATAAGTATGTATGAGGAGAAATAGAGTATCCGTTTGAATTGAAAATAGAGCGGAAAAATAAAGCATTTGTTTTTGGAGGCATAACAATTCTACCGTCCATTTAGCTATTTCGAAACCTTTATTGTTTAAAGTCTTGGTTGCTGTTTGTTGCTTTTCAATTTAGTGCCGAGGAAATTGTCTCTGCCCACGATGACGTGTCTCAGGCTAACACTTTAAAAGCCGTCGGTGCTCTCAGTACCTAATTTGCTACGAAATACAATGTTAGTCAGACACTTGTCTCTTTGCATCGTGCTTAATGATGTTTCGGCACTTATGTTTTCG
>DWRA01004602.1:0-10672 GCA_018250295.1 Spathilepia clonius
AAGTTTATCTCCCTTACCACACCCTTCAAACCAGAACACAGCAGCGCTTAACACTGCTGATATTAGGCAGAAATAAGAAAGGCGGTGGTGCCGCCGGACTCGAACTACAAAGGGTTCTACCACCTTCAAATGTTACTAAAACAGTGTTATGCGCTGATGTATTTACGTTGCAAGGGTTTAGTAAGGGATACGAACTTATCCGAGGCGTTGCGACTTAATCCTCAGGGATCGGATAAGGTAGCAATGTATCTGTGGCCGATCTCAAGCAACAGTATAATCTTATCTGAAACTGATTATATATAGTCAGAGGCGGCAGTCACTTATCATAAGATGGGCTAAATACTCTTTTTCTGCTTCTATCGTATAAAACATATTAATTGCAGACACAAAATAGAAATATTGCAGTTGTATCTTTACGCTGTTTTCAAGTTTTCCAAGTGTTTTCAAGTTTCGCATAGATTTTGGATCTTATTTAAACAGCAGGCGAAACCGCAGGCTTAGCTTCGTCTAGTAACATAAACAGAGGTCGAAACCTTATCAAGGTTCAGAATAATCTCAGCGCACGTATTTCGACAGTTTATTTCTTATTTCGCCTCATTTTTTCATTAAAAAATGTAAATTCGATGTCCTCCAGTGAATCGGTTATATTCCGGCATTACGAACTAAGACTGGGTTTTCCATGTAATCAGTTTGGGTTTTTGCTTACAAAAATACTGAGTTTTGTGTTATTTTTTAATATATAAAAAAAAACATTGCAATGTCTGATTGTAGTGTAAAAATACCTGCTTTTCACTAAATGCATATAATAGTATACAGTACCACAAAAATACAATTATTACCAGTTTTGTTTATCTGTCTTTATGTTTTGGGTAGTCTCAGAAACGACTTGACCAATTTTCACCCGATTTTATTAGACAGGATTCGGAGTCGACCACAAACAATTCATCTACCCTCACTTCCACTAAACCAAGGTCACTAATCGCGGAAACTCCTGACTTCCCTAAGGACTAAATTCGAACGCCTAGAGTAAGTGTTTTTCCGCGCCTTTCAACCTAGAAAAGCGTTTAAAACTGATATTATCAAGTAGGCACAAATGTTGTGGTAGCCATCCCAAACGACTACTGAAGGTTCCACCACCTCATTACGCTGCCACCATTAATTAATTAATTAACCCTACATTTTAATTAGAATTGGACATTGATTTTTTTTAAATTAAATTATTCGCTTTCCTGAAAGCACCCTTAGGCCATTCCATGAATTAAATATTTTGTTACCTAGAAGGCCGTTCTAAAAGCCTTTATACCCCAATTACGTAGTCTAGACAAATAGACCCTCTTTATGAGCTTTCTTATTACTAAATCGTAATATTCTTATAACCCTTGCCATATTAATTTAGCTTAGTACGTACAATCTATTTTGGTCTTTTTTATGAAATTCAAGGGGTATCTAAAAACAGTACAGTGTCTATAAGTATCTGTCTTTTCTACATATCTGTAATAGGAATAGGATTGAAGGTCTACTAGGTCGGCCACCGTTTGAAGAAAAGGATTTTTTACCGAACATTGCAAAAAATATTACTATTGAATGTTTTTGTCAACCCGTTTCTAGATATTAGAAAGCATTCATGCAGCTGGAGATAAAGAAGAATCTGTATTACCTAAAATTTTAAACCTTCCCTGGACTTCTACAAATAATTCAAAAACAAAATTACTCAAGTCGGTTAAGCCATTTTCGAGTTTTAGCGAGACTAACGAACAGCAAATGATTTTTATTAATATAGATATATAGTATCTACATTTTAGTAAAATATGGTACAATACTATATAATATAGTACGACTGGCAACCCTAACCACTGATGTTATGTTTTATACGAATTGCTATCGTCGATTCTTTTTGTCGTTAGAGTTGCCAGGCGAAATGAATGCTATTTTTAAATGCTGTTTGACTTCCTAGAAGGTATCTAAATCTTTAAATAAATAAAATATTCAGTAATCTAAGTCATCTGTTACTGTTTAGTTAAAGTTTAACTGATCTATAAAGTTAAGCAACTTCGGGTGCGGTCGGTAATTGGATTGATAACCGCCAGTGGCTAAACATACGCGCTACCGTGCCTCGGAGGGCTTGTTAAGCTGGTTGCGGTGGTTTTTAAGAGGATATACCTATTTATTTTAAATTGATTGTATTAATTTTTAATTTCAAAAGTATGGATAATTTGAAAATAATTTTCACAAGACTGCAAATAAAAAAATTAAGTGTCTGTTTGAAATGACAAAATAAATGCTCTTTACTAAACACGAGTACATATGGTGGTATACTTATAGGGCACTTATACCAAATACAAATATTACAATAAAATTTCTGTCTGTCTATTTGTTTTAGCTAATGTTCGGAACGGGTGCACCAATTTTTATGGAACTTTTACTTAGTAAGTGTTGTTATAAGGAGTAATTTAGGCTTTAATTTTTTTAGAAAATGTATAAAAAAAAATCCACAAAATTGTTAAGGACGCTTATATTTTATGAAAACTCGGGTAAAACCTTATATATTTTTTATTATTATACTATATATTATACCATAATGAAACAAATAAATGCATTGGACGAGACATTATACCGATTTACCTGTAAACGAACGAATTGTATACTTTTTTAATGTAAACATTGTTCTTATATAAGTGATATGTATTATCTTTTTGAGAATAAATTCTTTAAACCTAAAACCGCGGGGTATAACAAATGTACGTCAAAATCTAGACAAACAGAATTTTAAATCGTGACTGTTAAGTATTGTATAATTTTTATCAATCACCGTAGATTTGAAAGGCTATAAATAAACTTAATTACTTACCTAAATTGAATACAATCTGCTATCTATGGAGGATAATCTTGGAGATAACAACTTAATCCTATTTTGATGAGACTCACGCAAACGTAAGTAGGTATTCAAAGATTCGGTATTTAAAACATCGAAATTCGATTTTCATGTAGCCTTCAATACGAATAGAATTAAGGTCGTCTCCTACTAGGAACAAAGAACAAAAATGCTGTTTATAAACTTCGCAAACAATACTTAACAACTTTTTACTGCTCTCGTGCTTACAATTTAGACTTGAGTACCTGCTTGCTCCCGAACAAAAACCTTTCTAAAGCTTCGTTGAAAAACAAATTGTATTCGTATTCGTAACACGTGGTTAAACAAAAACGCGGGAACAGAACACTCAATTGGTGAAATGATTGTACTAAACAAAACGCGTACCATGTGGTCACTCTCGGTCACAGTAAACTGCTAACTTCACAGCATCGTTATATCTCCATCTCTTTCACGTTTAGTATTCTCCATTTAAATTTTATCTGACCTTTCTCTCGCTCGCGCGCGCGTCAGTCGCCGACGGGACATCGCACGGGGTGGTTGTCTCGTTCGTCGGTCGGATATCGCGCGTCAACTTTCGTTAAAAAAACTAAAGTTAACTTTTCTTTTTTTCGCAAAAGTGCAGCAGTGTGTGACGGCGTGAAATCGAGTGTTGTGTGTATTTACGGTTATAAATAAATAATATTATCGTATTGAAGTGCATATTGGAATGTTGCAAACATCTCGGTGTACAATTATAGTGTTTCTGTTCGAGTGAGCGGATTTTTACGGTGGGTTTTTTTCTTATCAGTTCGGACCGACGTGGCCGATAAGTTATTGATAAAAACTTATCGTACACCTGAAACGCATAGTGAAACTTTGTAATAAGTAACTGGTGGTATCCAAAAAGTAACTAGCACTATGCTATTTGTTTGTAAATGTATATCTGCTTTACAATAGCAGTTCTTGCACTGTAATCCAGTTTCAATATGAAATGTGGTAATATTTTGCAACAACACGATTTACTTCATTATACTTAAGTCCGTAACTAACCTTATTTATTCAATAAATTTAATGTAGATTTAAAACAGTGTTCATATCCACTAACAATTCTGTGAAATATATCATAAATTATGTGGTCTGAAGTAGCTCCAGCTCCACATTATTCATTAACATAAGATAAAAATCGTATAGGTAACCTTTTTAAAAGATGTATTTTATGAAGTTTCGACGTTTCGCCGTAACGATACACCTTTGCGAAGTGGTATTGACGTTCAAAAATAATTCTGAAGAGGTAGTTAAATAAAATATTTTGATTTTTGAATAATACTTAACTACAGAAGTGACTATAAACTAAGGCCGTGATAAAATACAAAGTAAATAGGTAAATGTAAATACCCGCGTATAAGCAAGGTCGATTCGATCGCTATCAATATGGGTATATACTTATATATAAGCACAGTTGTGTAAATAAACGGCTTACGACAAAACGCTTTGTTAGAACCGTGACAAAATAAATTTATTTTACATAAAACGAAGTAAAACGAGTCGGTCATGAACCTATAGTGCTCACGAATTAACGTGATAGCAACTTTTTATGGCTTTATGTGTATAATTATATCGTTAACGATAATGGAAAACTGTAATAACTTAGTTTTTAGCCTAGGAGTTCCGTGAGGTCCTGGAAGGTGTACGAAATCTGCACTTTGAGAGTGTAGTGGATGTCCTAAAACCCTATTATTCTGAGAGGAGACCTTTGCTCAGAATTGGGACAAAATTTAGTGATGATGGAAGATTGTAAAAACATGTAGTTTTTAGCCTACGAGTTTTAGCCATTAAGTCTTTTAAGGTGTATGAAGTCCGCACTTTGAGAGTGGTGGATGTCGTAAAAGCTTTTCATTTTGAGAGAAGACTGCTCAGCATTGGGACAAAACTTAAAGTTTTGGCAGTTGACAAATATCTATATGAGGCGTTCCTTTATTCTTAGTCTTCATCGTCAACCCATTACTGTCCGTCTGCTAGGCACGGATCACTTCGACTGAGAGGGTTAGTTCATAAACATCAGTAGTGGCAAGAAATCTGTTGGCAATCTCGGGAATAACTTCAATCCTTTCTAGTCTTGATAACAGATAATAGGCGTGACTGCTAATCAGATTTGACCCTTTGTAAGGTCGTAAATATACTTAATAACAATTAAAAATTTTAATTAACATTAGAACAGAAAAGATACTACAGTTATTATCATTATGACGTAGGTTTTTTAATATAATTGAAGAATGAAACGAACTCACAGTCCATATGACTGTAATCGGTCACTACCTGTGAACATATGTAATCAACTTCGTATAGAACTGGTTCATCCTGAAGCCGATTACAGATTTGTTGCTACTCTTGAGGACTCAGATGGTCACTTTATATATAAGAAGACGCCTTTTACACTCACAGCCCCAGACAAGGATTCCGTGTCGTAGGTGCCACAGACACACACAAAGACGAATACACAAACACCCAGACCCAGAACAGAAATTTAAATTCATCATTCAGATATCTGTCTGATCGGGGATCGAACCCGGAACCCACAGCGTGTCAGACCGGTATGGTGACCGCTCCGCCACGCGGGTCGTCAAATAATCAACATCAATCCATTCCTATCCTGCTTCTGGTCAGGGATCTACACTCTGAATGAGGGTTTCATTGATCCCACAACTGGTCGAGTGTGTTTTGGTAAACTATAATGGATGTAGTTCTTTTATATCCGACTGCCTACTACCTACTCCTTGGAGAGTTCAGACTTCCGTTTACACTACGCTGGTTAGTAATAATAATTACCAAGAATCATACTTATACAATTGCGACGCGATAAATAAATTCATGAAGTTGTTCATTTCCATTATTCACTAGTCAAAACATAAATCATTTTGTTATGTAACGGGTACTCAGGATACGAAATTTTGATTTCTTAGTTGCCGATATTTCGACTCAGTCGCATGGATCGTGGTCACGGCGGAACAGTTCCATATCCATACAACTGGATACTGTATACTGTATCGTGAGTACCCGTTACATAACAAAATGTATCAATTACGCGATAATATTAGCCTAAAATCATATAAAACATAATTCATTTTAAGGTTGAATGTAATGTTATCAATGATGCGCTTGTTTGGGCTGCAAATGACGAAGTATTTCATGTAGAAGTGGAGAAACCGTTAATTATTCATGACGTTGGCAGTGACGAATCGCAATGTGACCGGGGGATGATCAGCAAAGATTTGTTAGACTCAATGAATTTAGACCATTCGCAATTAAATCCATCATGGATGAAAAGGGAGTTTATTCATAAAGTGAGTAGCTAATAACTAAATATTTGGTGTTGTTTTTATTTGTTTCGTGTTGTGGAGATATGCGCTTTTACTTTTGATTATTGATACATCTTACTACTTACATTTTGTTATGTCACGGGTACTCACGATACGAAATATTGATTTCTTAGTTGCCGATATTTCGACCAAATCAATCATCAATCCAAATCAAATCAAAATTTCGTATTGTGAGTACCCGTTGCATAACAAAATGTATCAATTCCGCGATAATATTAGCCTAAAATCATATATCTTACTACTTTGTATAGATTATAGATAAGTATGTGTCATTTATTTTACTAGATACGTTCTACCTGCACATACTTGAAGCGCACTAAAATACATACTATTCTTGTTGAAGATCTACCAGGAACAAAACTGGAAATATCATTAGGCTGGCATATTTCCATGTGGACAGTTTAACCATAAGATGTACCAGAATTACGCGATATTACTACTAATAAAATTATGTGTATCATTAAAAATGAATATTTTCCCAAAGGTGTCATCATCTGCGTCGAAGAATCCTTACGGATGTATTTATAGGGCGTCTGAGTTTGCGAAAACTTTGCGAGACATCTGGTTAGCGCGTTCCGGTAAAGAGGGAACGAAAGTTTACAGTAACATAGGTGTAATCAGTGACGGTTCTATCGGAACTTTGAAAGGTACGGAATTGTTACGTTATTCAAAATTGTTGTACTTCTTCCTCTCTCATTAACATAGACGACAAGTCGTATCTTTATTCGAAATGAAGTAACTTACCTACCTGTTTTGTTTGTCAAATTACTTTACTTTAGGCTTATTTCTATTACTATTTACAAAAAAGGAATACACAAATAAACACTAATAAATTCAATAAAATTTTACTTCAAATCCCTTAAATATATTTTCATACTTTTTAAGTCATAATTCCATTTGTCGCTAAAAAATCTTTTGCCATGCAGTCATGGAGCGCGCAGGGACTAACTCTTTGGTTTAGCAAATATTTTAATTAGTTATGTTATGTTAGGTTTTATTATAATAACAAAAGTGACATCTACATACCTTAAAATACGCGTACAGCTAGTTTGTTATAATTAGCACAGTTCAGAAACACGCAGTACGTGGACTTTTTTAAATTTCGAATACAATCTCGAATGTAATCTCATAAGAATTCGGTTACAGAACTTGCAGATGTATTCGATACTACGAGTAATTGTTAGTATTCTGTATATTAAAACGTTACAAGACCAATACTATTAAGTAATGATCCATGCAGTAGTCCATAATCGTTCCACAGTTTCCACTCATATACTACTATTATATTATTATTGAAACTACGTACTTCTACGTAGTCGCAAGTATGAACGATCTTATTTTTCCATTTGCTGAGTTCATTGTCTTCTAGATAGAATTGGCTCGCGGATACCCTATCAAGTTGAATTGTGTAATCCGGGCATTACACTCTTTCTACTGGACACCGTTCTCTGTTGCGTTAAAAAGGAAAAATAAACTTGAAAATTTCAACTTGGCTTGCGTATTGCGTTGGCTTTTATAGCTTGTTTTTTTCAAGATAACGTAATAAAATCTTGTTTACGGTGTTTTCGGATTTGAAGCTTAAATTTTGACCGTTTTGTAAAAAGTTATAATTTTTTTAGCGAAAGCAGTACACTAGAATCATTTCATTGTATAACTGAATGCAAATAAATGTAATGAGAAGATTGACTCGTTCTATTGTGCGAAGCCAAAATTATTTTATGCCATAAAATTTTTATGATTTTGGAAATATTATTACTGCTTATAAGCACATGTTTATTGGTTATAAATCCTGCTTGTTATAAAGCAAGACTTATTCCTGATTAATAGCAACTATTATTTCATTTTTAAATTATCAAAAATTCCAACAATGTACAGAGTTTCAACTTATTAAACAGGGTACCCGTATGTATTACCACTGGTTGTCACTGACAAGTCTTGGTACGTCAACAAGAGATTTCAAAACGATACACATCTAAAACAGGAAATGAAGAAAATTAACAGGGAAGCCAAAAAGTGCCATCAAGAGGTAGGTTTATAGTTGATGAGCTCGTTTTAGGATTTGCTTTTAGTGTTAGCGGTGCTGTGATTTGGTTTGAAATAGTAAGCCGCTTTTAAACGAAGTTCTAACTTCTTTGTCAAGTTAGTGTTATAGAGTAATTATGGTTCATTAAACATTGTTATACCACCTAGCGACCATTTAGGAGCCAATTTGCTACATATATTTTTTTAAAATAAAATTGAAGTAGCGTGCATTCCATCTGATCGTAGGTGACCATTGCTGCGCATGTACATCTGTACTCAACCCCAGATAGCTTTAAAATCCTTACTGAGGTTGGAATTTCTCATAAAATACAGCAGCGCTTAACAATAAGTTATGAGTCAGAAATATGTGTGGTTGGTTGGTGGTTGTGTATGGTGTCTCCGGAGTCGAACCGAACCGTAATTACAGAACCAATGTGTATGAATGCTAGGTACTTATGGCAAGTATATCGACAAATAAGTATTTACCATTTTATATTTTTCGTTTGTTTCCAGTTGATATCTTATTGCAAAAAAATACTTTTGGATAGTATCATGAACCAAGCGTCTACGCCATCAGAAAGTGAATCTATTTAATATAATAATTACGTTACTAATATACAATAAACTTCTGGTGAAAATTGAACCATTGTCATACCACCTGCTTAACTCAGGAAAGGCAGTGAAATAAAAATGGAACAGTTTGTGTTTTACTGAAGTAAATACAAATTGTCCGACTTGGTGCGTGCATTGCCGTGTCCCATAAATATTTAAATTATATAATTATTATCATTATACTCGTATGAATCGTAATTAGTATATTGACTCTGAAATTTTATGTCATGATATTTTTTGATGTGATTAATAATAATTAATGTCTCAATTTTGTGTATATATGTGGATGTTTTTTTATTATATATATAATGGAGTAGCAAACGAGCATGCAGTCCACCTGATGGTAAGTGGCAACGAACATTTGTGATCCATCCTAGATAAAACTAGAATCCCAACTGAAGTCGACCAGAGATGCTTTTCTACCCCTGAGTACTAAGTTGGAAAGCCTTGTTAAGTTTATCTCCCGTACCACACCCTTCAAACCAGAAGACAGCAGCGCTAAACACTGCTGTTATTGGGCAGAAATAGGCGTGGCGGCGGTGCCGCTGGAGCCGAACTACAAAGGGTTCTACCACCTTTATAACCTCCACCTATAGATATTTGCCTGTGTAACGTGACTCAGCAGTCCCGTTATTTTTCAATCGAAGTGTTCTTAGTAGTCGGAAGGCAGACAAGAAGATAGAATATTATGGTGGATTTCACACTAACTACTAGTTGAGTTTGAGGTTGATGACCTCCAAAAACGGTGTATGGAATTGTATATGTTGTTGCTCTCAGGTGCTTAACCATAGTGCCATTGGTAACGCTAGTAGCTTCAAAAATTCGAAGCTTCGATGTTTTTTGCTATGAAACAAAACTGTGACAGAAACTCCGTAATATACTCGTCTAAAACATGACGCATGTTGTGTCGTGATTATTCCACATGCACTTTTGCAAAACATTCTAGAAAAATTTTGTTCATATCGATGTTTTCTTAGTACTAACCCGGTTTTAGTCAGCCAATAACAAGTTTAGTTTTCTCATTTTCTCTCATGCTATTGGAATAAAAATCAAACGCTCGAAGCGTTCTTTTTTGTCGCTGACTGTACGTGCGGTTGCAGTGGTTCTAAAACCTGAACAAGCTATGGAAAATCGAAAAGAACAATTACGTGTTGCATCTGCATTTACATCTGCATAATTACCTCGGACCGACTCGCTACAGATTTTTTACATCGAAATGCTAATGACGTGAACGAACGTAGAGGAAAATATTAACAGTTAATGTCTTTTTTAACTAACATATGTAATGTGCTAAACAACTGAGGAAAGGATTGCAAGTGGGCATGCAAGTGTTTGGTAGATATATAGTTATCTATAATGTTTAGGCTTTTTTGTAGGCAACAACAGGTATAGTTAATGAGCTGATAGTTCAACTACTGTTATCACTGTCCGTCCACTCGTTGGTAAAATTATCTCCAATATTACCTTCTGATATAATTGCGTGATAAGTAAACTAGCATGCAGTTTCATTTTGATCCTCAGGGGCGCTACGGGTGCTATGATTCGCTCCAGGTGCGGCACACCTATGTTTTAACTAACTAGTTTGTGTATTTGAAACAATATTTTGTCATATTCGTGATCTACATAACTAATAGGTATAAATTACGTCCATAATGCAATGAATTTTGAGGAATAAACTATCTTACTTATAGTGCTGCATTGAATACTGAATTCTTTGGTATGGAGTAGTTGATTTTTGTTTTTTTTTTATATGATGGAGTAGCAAACGAGCATGCAGTCCACCTGATGGTAAGTGGCAACTGCCGTCCAT
>DWRA01004603.1:0-10671 GCA_018250295.1 Spathilepia clonius
ACGAGGCATTCCAACTTAGTCCTCAGCGGTAGCAACGCGTATGTGGTCAACTTCAGTTGGGATTCTGGTCTTATCTGCCACTTACCATCAGGTGGACTACATGCTCGTTTGCTACTTCGTCATATAAAAAAAAAAAAGATTTCGGTAGCAAATGAGCGTACAGTTTACCCGATGGTAAGTGATTATTACCGTGCACGGACGTCTTTAACCCACTCAATATTGAAAAGATGTTCCACCTGAGGTCGATCACAGATTATTACAGGATTGACAATTCTCGGAGACTAAAATAGCCGCCACATACATACCTAAATCAGCTAAGTGTTGTGAGTTTCTGCTATAATTTAATATACGTGGTAGATATATCAGGCTGCCTGCACTACCGTAAGCTGCATTACGCTCCATAGCATGAACATTTAGGTATTAATATAGAGAGTTAGTGCAGGACTATTCGGACTATTCGGTAGGTACTTTCTATATTATAGTTAAATGTAGGTGTGATATAGCATGGTAGGCATTTTCTATATTATAATTAAATAATCACTGTAACATTTCAAAATCTCAAGTTACGTTGTGCATAAGATGTTTTTGCGACGCTTTTTTAATATTTATATAAATGTTACAATGCACAGTTTGACACAAATCAAAATTAAAAATTTGGCTACGGCTAACAAACATATCACTAAATTGTACTACAATGAAATGTAATAAAAATGAATAGGATATTTATTAAATTACTGAATATTATGATTGCACTTTTGCGCCAAATATTAATATTCATGGTACCGAAGTTTGCGTAATAAAGAATAAAATTCGACAGTTTACATACTCGAAGATCTAAAATCGACCTTTGGTAGTCAAAAATTAGATATACTCATTACTACTATAAACAACGGGCGTTAACCTACGTATATCTTTGTTATATCGAAATAAAGTGCAACTAACAAGTCATTGGATTAGTATTTATTGTACCGCGATCTATTCCCAGGTGAAATCTGAAATTACTGGCAAGCAACCACCTCGATACCGAATCCCGCTAGAGTTGACTTAATCATAAGAACCGACCGCGAAAATCGCTCCAAGTGAAACGAGCCCCCGGGGAATAGTCGCGTTTGGCCTACTCTTACTTCCCTCAACTGTAAGCGACCGTAAGCAACTCTAAGTCAAAAGCAACAACTATCCTGGACTACAATAGTGGCACTTACGGAAGTATTCAAAAGTTGTAAGTGTGCCATACTTTTGTTTTAATTGTTCGTCACCTTGTAAATTGTGTAAAAATATAATAATCCTTGTAGTTTAATTAGTCGATAAAAGTAGTATTTAGAATCTCTTTATATAACAAGGACAATTACAAAAAGATAATGTCGTATAGGTCTAATAGTTTTTTAATTTTAGAAAGGTTTTAAAATTATGGTTCTGTACAAAACTCATCATTTAATGCTTGGATACTGGAATGTTTATGAATTCTGCTAAAATGACATCATCGTAATACTGTTTTTAGTAAGAAATATCTGATATACGTTTATTGTAGACGGAGCTTAAGTCAGAATCCCGATAAGTAGGTACATCAACCTACAAATACACTGGCTTTGAAGCATTTCCGAATTCGGCTAGAGTTGACTTATACGTAATATTGTTTTAGTAACTAATTAGTTTGTTAGTTTTATATTATTAGTTTAGTTTAGTTTAGTTAGTTTTATATTATTATTATTAGTGTTATATATTATTAGTTTGTTTTAGTAAATAATATATGTAATATAAGAGTTGTAGTCAGATCGTTAGCCAGAATCCCACTAATTACGTATAACATCATCCTACAAATACTCGGGGTTTGAAGCATTTCCGAATTCGGCTAGAGTTGACTTAATCGTAAGAACGGCCGCGAAAATCGCGCCAAGTGAAACGAGCCCCCAGGGAAGAGTCGGGTACGGCCTCTTCTTGCTTTCTTTAACTCTAAGCCGAGCTTAGCTGCCAACTCCGGATTACGACGGGCTTAGGGTTAAACATTTTTTGTCCGTAACACAGTTAAAATATTAAAATAATAACTATAAAACAATTGAATGTGGTTTTAATTGTATCCGAATTTATGGTGTATTTACTCGTATGTGTACAGACACCGTACGTGCCATAAATGGGCCGTGCCAAAATAAAATAATATCGTTCAAATTAGTTTAAATATCTTTTGTAACACGACTGTTTAGACCCAGGCCGTGCTTGTCAAAATATTGTAGAGAAAAATATGATCTTTTCCTACACGAAATGTTCAATGTCTGTAGACACAAATGAAGCTTTTAATTGTGATTTAAATTTCCTTTAAAATTTAAAAAAAAAAATTAATTTAAATTTCCTTCAAGCAAATTAAACGATTTATTTAACAAATAATTAAATAAGATTTGAATTATTGACTTTAAAAATTACGATTACACTAGTGCACGGGCACTGTAGCCATTGCTAGTAGAGTGACAGTGAGATTACTAATTGATATTACAACTATCACTTTTCTCAAGCTTTCCTTCTCAATTTTTAAGTATGAAATGAGTAGACCATATAACTTTAGTGCATGATATTGTTGACATTGATAATCAACCTCGAATAAGATGTTGAGGTCAGCAGTGAAGCGTTATTTCCCATGAGGTTGCTGTAATAAGTTATAACGCCTCGTATATTATAAGTGGACTTATTTACGTCACGAATTCACTACAGAAGTTAGAAATAGAAGAGCCGGTGGTACTGTTGTAGTCGAAACTTTGGATAATTTCTAATATGTTGGAATAAAGTGCTAGAAGTAGCGCTTGGTAGCACTTAAAAATATACACGAGCACAAGTTCTTAACTTAGATTTTTTAAACAAAACTTAAGTATCACGTGATCCACCATAAGGTAAGTGATTGCCCATAGCCGGCTCCAAATATGACTAGAATTCCACCTAAGGCGCGCTAAAGAGGCGGTGCTACCCTTGACAACTTAGTTAAAAGGTTGAAACGTCTCGTATATGATCTCTCAAGCGTGCAGGTGCCCTCGCGATTTTTTCTTCACCATTTAAGGAAATCACAATTAATTTCTAACTAGCACATAACTTTGAAAAATTACAGATACATGCCAGGGATTAGGGCCTCGGAATGCGTGATTGACAGATGAAGTATCTAGCTATTAAACGAATTTTTAACAATGCTATTATAAGAAAAAAGAATTGGGGATATCGCAGTTAAATCATGAAGGATTCTACCAAATATAATCCCATTACAGTATACAAAATGACTAAAATGAGGTACCATAATAATTACAAGTCAATTGAACGAAGGATCGTCATGCTCGGTGCCTTTTGAATACTTTAACCCTGAGCACAGAATTTAGTTGCTAGCTTACTCCGATTACAACGAACTTATGCTTAAAAACTTCACCCGCTTAAGTGTTTTCCGCTTTTTTCCAGCGCGTAGCTTAAAGTGTTAACCTAAGCTAAAATACTTTTAAGCACTCTAGCATTATTTTCGCTGAATGTCAAGAATTTGTTCAAAATTTCCAAATTTATATACTCTGTACCGCGTGAGATCGACTCTGAGTTAAAAGTTTTGATTGAACTACTTGAGTTACAATTGTTCCTTGTTTGTACTGTCCCTTAACATACTTTCCTTATTGATATAAATTATTATGAACAAACCCTTATCTAATGTTCCGTTCCTGAAAATGGAAACGTCATACTTAATCCACAGCGTCAAATGCGAGTTAATAGAGTAGACGACATTAAGAATATTGTCGGGAATCAGTTATCGTTTCTGTATCATGTATATGTAAATTATAGTTATAAAAAAGAACAACTTATTTCAAAAAGAGGACCTTCAAATATAGGCCTCCAGAATGACACCTTAAAGTCGCAACTAACTAACATCTGATTGGTATTTATCAAGCACCTTACTTCGTTGTATCTAAAATCGCTAACAAGCGCTTGAGTTCCAGTCCCGCCAGAGTCGACTTAATCACAAGAGTGGGCCGCGAAACCGCTCCAAGTGAAACGAGCGCCCTGGGACGACACGCGATCGGCATCTAGCTTTCTTTAACTCTAAGCCGAAAGCTTAGCTAGCTTAGATAATAATACTGCCACTTTAGCCAAAGTGTAAATTATTAGCAATCACTAGCAGTAATGGAGGTTTGTTATTTTTTACTCATTCAATGCAAAAATATAAATTTACAAGATCAGACAATTTCAGATCAAATAATGATTTACTAGCCGAAGAATGAGGTTCCATCCCGCATCAACTGGATTCGTGGTCGTCCTCAATGATTCGATTTGCACGGTCATTTTTTATCACGAACGTGCAAGGTGTAGAATGAACTTCCTACCAAGGTTAGCGAGGCTAGGTAGAGCGCTATACAAGAAGAGCACTTCTTCAAAGCCAACGACTCCTCTGGTATTGCAAATGTCCACAGGCGACAGCGTCTGCTTTACACCAGGTAGCTCGTTATCGGTATATCGCTTTTTGTTGTTTACTCTTGGTCGTATATTACTTGCCTAAATAATAGTTTTCTATCGATTTTAGTAAACCGGCATTACCGTTAAATTCACACATCGTTGTCTTATAAACGGTGATATTGCTATTCTAAGAACCACCAACAACGGTACCCGAGTGCAATCAGACATATAATCTGATTATGTAACTGTTAAATTTGTACAACACTAATTTTCTTATAAAGGTCTTAATACAATTAATATAATCATTAGAATTTGACATGAAAATCGCCGCAAGTAAAACAACAGCAACAGTTTTTAGCCATTTTAGCCTGATGGTAATTCCGCTGAGTAGGAAACGCTAACGTGCTAACGCTCCAGAACTAAACGATTTCCGAATCTTACAAGAACCGACTTAATCATAAGAATCAGTCGCGGAGATCGCTCCAAGTGAAACGAGCCCCCAGGGAGCCGGGATCGGCCTTCTCTTGCTTTCTTTAACTCTGAGCCGATGTAAAGCTGCCAACTTGCCCGGATTACAATGGACTTACGCTCCTACGGTGTTTGAAAAACTTCGCCTCTTAAAGTGTTTTCAGCCTTTTTTCGTAGTTTAAAACGTTAGCTTAAAGAGCTGAGCTAGTTCCAAACAATCCAACGCTCACCTTTTTGCTTGATGCAAGAAATCGACTTTCGTTTCTGGTTAACGTTTAGTATAAAGCGTGCAACGATTAATGTTATGTTTATATGTAATTTTTTATAAGATTGAAGTAGCGGACGAATATGCAATCCGCCTGCTGGTAAGTGGTAGCTCCACGTCCTACCGACAAACTACCTGATGTCGGTTACTTATGCGTTATCACTCTTGAAGACTAAGATGGTCGCTTCGTATGTAAGTCAGCAGGCATGCACACTCTTAAGCAGAACTTCAAAAACTGCTTCACATTGAAATAGGTGTGGTAGTGGCACCACTCTGCTAACCGATGGTTCTATAACCTTTTGTTTAGATGTTATTTACATGACTTCGCTGTAAGTATGTATATATAGTATAGGGAAATTGTTTTCTGTCAAAGCAAGACATTACGTCACGTAATTTATAGACGTCAGTCGTCATTAGGATCCTGTTACATACGACACTAAACAAATAGGCGCACACTTAATAATCATTAAACCTGCTCTTAAATTCATATACGACTAAACAGCCGTAATGCAACATAGATCTTTATGCATAAGGTTGTACAGCTTTAAGTCCTGTGAACGAATTTGCAAAATTTGATACGGTAAAATAGGTGTCTGGAGGGCGTAAGGGTATTACGCTGGCTTATGGCACTGTATTAATTTTGAACCGTAGTAACTTTGGCGGTGACAGAACTAAGACACCGACACATAATTCACTTTGTAACGCAAATGAAACTAGCGTTTAATTTACTGTTATAATTTAGTGAATTCCTTTACAGTCTATGCCTTGTACGCCGTAGTAATTGTGGCCACAGCTTGCGGCTTTTTGGGGTAGGATTTATCGGTACTACGTTACGTATATCATACATAAATAATAATTGTTACTCCAAAGTTTCAGACTGTTACAACAAGTTAACAACTTCTGTTGATCTCACTAAATATAGTACACTACAGTACACTAGTCAAACTTCCTTATTTATACTGTTATTGGTTCAAAATACAATAAACTCAAAGTTATCAATTTGTTTGCTTAGATTTTTCCATTTTCACGAAGCTCTTCCAAGTTCCCGAATTTTTATTATTATACAACTAGATATGTGCAACAGCACGTGAAATTGGTATAAAGGAGAGGAGAAAATCACGAGGAGCGTAGGAGTACCGCGGCCGACTCGGTTCGCGAACTACATTACACTTTACATAAAAAAACATTGTGTTGAACGACAACGGGGCATCAAGTTTCCCAGCGAAGACATAAGCGAAATTGAATTACACGTATTGAAAAAGAAATGTGTAGCTCCTTAGTAGGCGTGGTTTGGTGGAAGACTCCTCCTACCCAGAGCCGCGCATGGATCGCGGCGTCGTCGCCCGCGAGTCGCCCGGTCGCAGCGCGGGTCGCCGATATAAAGTCAGTGCGAAGCGAGACGTGCGACGGGTCTGTGTCACCCCAAAACGCAACTTTGCAACTCGACGCGAGCTTACTTCCCGTTTGTCTTACTTCAAACGCGAATATACTCAAACTTTGCGGTGTTTGACTTGGACTCGATTCAACATAACTTACGCAGATGAACTTTGAAAGTGGGGAGCTATCGATGGGCGCAATCAAATATTTCATTAATTAACCCCGGGTGGTTTTAAGTGAAAAACTCATTCGATGTGCATGAAGAGGATACATTGAATAGCGACTTTGCAATCATCATGTAGAAAATTTATGGATGTCCACAATTACTATCTCATTAACGGTATGTGGTTTAGAACTTTAGAGTAATTAACAAAGTTTTGAAATATATGTAGCACTAAACGTAATTTACAAATTTAAATGTATTTTACAAACTTTGAACTACTTAATACAAGCTATATTGTACAATAGATAGTCTCATAACGACTAAATTAACAAATTGTAGATAAATAAATAATCATTAATAATTAAGTTATTATAGAATTAATAAATCAGGTATTACCAAAATTTATACAAAGGTGACAAAATGCATTTTAATTGGAATTTTACAATAAAATACTTTTATTTTATTTAAACGAATTTATTTAAACGTATAAAACTTAAAGCTTTGTTTAAAGTTCTTACGCTATTCTGTTATAACATAGAAATATATTTGCCGTAAAAATATATTTAATAAATATTTAGATACGAAGACAACACAAATAATTTTATTTTTCGACTTACGGTAATTTAATAACAATATTTTATTACTTTGATATCAATTGCTTCAAATTTGAAAGCCGTAACCGAGACTCATTACCGAAACTTTGCAGGCATATTAATTACTCGACTTTTAATAGGTTACAAATTATGTTAATCAATCATAATAATTATCGACATTTCATCTTGGTCTGCATCTTGATTGAAATTAATTTGGCTTCTAAACTTCTTCATCCAAACATCCAAATATTATTAATAATAGGCTCCGCTTCTTGCGACGGCAACTTATGGTCAATTTGAATTTTGTAATTTGAAGTTTGCATTATATCGTCTGGATTAGCAGGAGTATGTTTTAAACCTCGCCTAGTTTTCTATAAAGAAATAGTCAAAGACCTAAGCTAACCTTTTTTAGTTTTTAGGAAGAGTGTAAGACTGACATTCGAACACATGCAGAGAGTTAAAAGCATAATTTATATCAGTTTTCAATTGGTAACGATGATAGAACCCCTATAGTTCGACAGCCACATCTATTTTAGCGTGAAGCAAGTCTTGCGCTTCCGTGAAAGAGTTTGTATTTTGATTGACTTAGATATGAAATAAAAATCTTAGACCGCAGGAGTGGCAATGCATCTGTAATCCGCTTCAAGTAGGTTTTGAGTTGGTTACAGATACCCTGGACGGCAGTGTTCACTTACCATCCCGGGCGCGATTGCTACTTTAATCTTATTTAATGCACTGCAATTTTATACACTATTGATCGTTATCAAAATGTAACAGATTTTCCTAAAAGCTGCTCACTTTTATTCTACTATATACACACAAACAAAAACTAAAAACTGTATTTTAAAATTTTAATTATTTTATTTTCTATTCATCTAGTACTTTATACTAATGTAATTGTATCAATTAAAAGATGTATTTTATTTATATATGCTTTGTTTATTGTGACTGTGTGTTCTTATTACAAAAACTACAATAATTCGATTTGGTATCAATATTTACATAGGATGAACCCTTCTATGTGCCTTAAATTATAAATAGACTAAACGTAATAGTGGAAAATAATAGAATTTATTTTACGTGAACTAAATATGTAACTAATTTTTTTTATACTGAAAATAGTAGAATAATTTGATACTTCATATCAATTATTACTTTGTACAATGAAAAACATTGTTTGGAATGTAGGTTACTTGAAGTAATATATACGCAGGTAGTTACCGTGGCTATTCGTTTATATTCTCTTTCAAATAGGCTTCTTACTTATTTTAATAACGTACATAATTAACTTTTTCACACGAATCAAAGTAATATCACTGATGTATTCTACCAATGAAAGATATTATGATTTGGCGCGTAATTGATACAGGATAGTATTGTTACAATCTTCAAATATCATTTAAACAAACTTTAACATTAGAACACGACAATAAAGCTTGTTGTAACAATTATTATGATAAAATAAAAGCAACAATCAACAAAGTCGGAGATAAAGCGACCGAAACACTATATGGAACTTCTAAAATACACAAAAGCTACAGAATATACCGGTTCTGTTGATATCGATATTCATAGGTGATGGTTACAACATTTATGAAAACACGTGTGTTTCTATAGTTTTCCCCACAAGTTAAAAAAAAAATGTAAAGCCAAAAATATTTAATCAAGCTGTCATATAAATATTTATATTAGGTATTTTTTTATTTTTTTGACCATAGTTCTGGATGTCTCTCCTACTAACTTAAAGAGTCTGAAAAGTGAGACGTTTTTAATTACACGACTATGATGCAAAAAGGAGAATTACGATTTTCACCTATATCTATGTATGTTTATATGTACCGTTATAACTTTATAACCCCTTATCGTAATTTGATAAATATTGTATCGTTGGAAGTGTCTTGATTATATGGTAATTACACGCTACGAAAAAACAGATTAAATAGAATATGGCGCCCAACAGACGACAAAAGTCATCAAAAATATTGTAATTACACTGTATTGGATATCCAGTGAAAGGTCTTAATTAACACTTTATAAAAATATATTGTCAACTATTGCCCAATCCCAACTATTGTCCAATATAAATCAAAACTTGACTGTGTACAAATAGTGCTGCAAACATTATGAAATAAGATCGTATAATGATGTTGAAAAGATATCCATAAGTAATAGGATAAGTAATAACTATAAGTATAAAGATAAATCTTATACTTTAGCAAGATAGCATACGATTACACTTATCCGGTGTAGTCGAAAGTGGTAGAACCTTTCGCTGTTGTAAAGGCACCACCGCCACACCTATTTGTACTTTATAACAGCAGTGCTAAGCGCTGATATGTTTTTCCCTTGAAGAGTTCAAAGAAGAGAGAAATACTGTTCCGAAGCGTTGCAACGTAAACCTTAGGGATAGCAACTTATTTATGACCGATCTCAGATAGAGCTGAAGTCCTTTCTGGGTTTGATTACATATGTTCATTAGCGGCAGTGGCCACTTGCCACCACGATTCTCGTTTATATCCTTTACGTATCAAGACTAATCATCTTAATAATAGATACATACTACTGTAACGGCAAACACGCCGAAGTTACAAATTCCGAGGAAAATTCTTTTCCATTTGACTTGTTTTGCGAACTCTAAAAAGGAAAAGACTCATTCACTGATTAAGTCAGTTATTAATTACGAGGAAATGTAAAGAACCTAACGGAGAAGCTTTGCTTTACACGAGAAGTGCTCGTGCCGGCGAAATTTTGTGATGAAAAATATTTTCTATCAAATGTTTATAACACAGGTAGATGTGATTTAAGTAGAATAAATGGGTTTAATATGTGAGCAGAGATATTAAATATTCATTCTTTTACAATTTCTTTGTAAGTCAAGAAGAAATCAGATAGGTGTCAACTTTACAATTATCTTTTAGTACAGATAATGTAAGCGCATAATCTCCTGCAAAGTATAAAAACAGCCACAGAAACTGTTCTATTCCCTGTAAACGGTGCCTACTAGTTTGACCAGAACTCGTTTTAAATTATTTATGTGTTTTTAATTATTTCATAAAATCCAGCCCGAATCTATGGAACAACCATGGCAATGTGCACTTGGGTAGAATTTTTGTAAAATTAGCAATTTAAATTATATTTAATGAACAACAGTAATCGCACTAAACAATAACAGTCCAGAAAAGATAGATTAATTAAATACATCTGCCGTATTTCGTAGTACGGCGGGCAAATAAGTTCAAACGTTCTCTGACTAAGTAAGCATATTAGATTGTATAAAATCTGCAATGTTTTTAGATTTTTAGATGATGCGTGTATTAAATAATGAAAGGTGGTAGAACCCTTTGTAGTTCGACACCGGCGGCACCACCGCCACACTTATTTCTGCCTAATAACAGCAGTGT
>DWRA01004604.1:0-10670 GCA_018250295.1 Spathilepia clonius
AACGTATTATTTGTCCCGGATGTTATAAGACTCTCTGTCGTACACTCTTGTTGGTCGTGGCATCATGATGACAATTAGTTATCACCACAGCTCTTCTGGAGAACAGCTTTAATTATCCTTCGCCATCAGCTTCTATCGGTGGTATTATGGCAATACTAGGCAATGGAAGACTGTGTACTAGATTTTATGAGGTTTTAAGACTACTCGAAATATATTGTTATAGCAGTAACATAATAACACTGCACAATTAAATCAACAATGAATAAAAATAATTTATTTTATTATACACGGTGTGACAAACAGTAATATAATTGTTTATGGCACATATTTTGCGGCAGTTTATAAAAGCAGTGCTCTTTTTAATTATGAAAATGAAATAGTTGATGAAAACAAAACTAAATACAGATTATTCAATTTCCAATTGTAGAAATGACTCGTTGTGAGTTTACACAATTGTTATATTTGAAGCGATGTTTATTGAATACAAATTGAAACAATCATTGCAAAACGGTGGTAAGTAATCATCGAAATAGGATTGTCACTTTCCAATTAGTGCTACGTCGACTGAAACTCGCTCAATGATAGGTCCTTTCACTACCACTTTGATAAGAGGGACACTGGTACAGAAATACATGATAATTGTATGTGGTCAAGAGGATTTTGGTACCAAACTTGAGGGTTAATGATTATTAAATTGTTTATAAGAGGTGAAATATTTTTGAATACAAAAACAACTCAATAAATTCATTGAATTTACTACGAGTTTATCATATTTGTCAAACGAAATAGTTAAAATACGGTCATATATTTCAGAGAATGAAGTGGGACAAAAATGAACTTTTTTGCTAATTGAAGACCGTGTAACTAAAGTAAATTCTAATCTGTTTCTCTGTCAGTAAAATTTATTATGTATAGGTACGTATAGGCTTACAGAACGAAACATTACATTATAGTACAAACTAAATTTGTTTGGTCACTTAAAGAAAATACTTTAACACCATTTATAATCTACAGACATTGAACGTGTTGTGTCAGATAAAATTATTTTTCTCTATACATTTTTTGGCAAGCACGTCCCGTACCTGCCCGGTCGTGACGATGAATATATAAACGTCCATACATTGTATATAACGATATGTTTTGTTTTTTTTTTTATATATACGATGGTGTAGCAAACGAGCATGCAGTCCACCTAAGTAAGCAGTAAGTGGCATCTGCCGCCCATGGGCATTTGTGATCCACCCCAGATAAGACTAGAGTCCCAACTGAAGTCGACCACAGATGCGTTGCTACCCCTGAGGACTAAGTTGGAATGCCTCGTTAAGTTTATCTCCCTTACCACACCATTCAAACCAGAACACAGCAGCGCTTAACACTGCTGTATATGGTAGAAATAGGTGTGGCATGGTGCCGCGGAGTTGTACTACAAAGGGTTCTACCACCTTTAAAATTGTATATAACGATATGTTTTTGTTTTGTCTCGGCCCGTGTCTGACACGATATCTATAGATACAAACTGACCAAGACATGCAATTAAGCGGTCACACATCCAACAGTAAGCGTTGAACTTTGCTTTACCTGTGACCGATCGAACCGCGCCGTCGTCACCACGAGCACCTCTTGACCCAGCCGCAAGTGGCGGCTGTGCTTATAAACAGAAACTAAATATTCTTCGTGACAGCTTTATAACAACAATTTACACCTCATTAATCATTTAGTCCTAACACGTTAACGTATTTTCTCATTTATACATGCAAAGAGTGACGGATTTCTGCATTCGATATTAAAGTATTAATAAAGTTTTCTAACATGCTGTGATATGAAACATGAAAATGAGACTATTTTTAATAAAAACTGTATATACTGTTAATACATTTGATACAGAATATTTATAATTTTTTTTACCCGATTTAAGCCAATATGCATAGAAATGTTGCCAAATTAGCTCATTGGTGCCAAATTTATGGACGCAATGCGCGAGTTTAGGAGGGTTCACGTATTTAGTGTCACGTCGATTTAATTATGTCATATAGCAAATCCATTTTTAGAGTTGTGTCACAACCTCTATGCTACATTTCATCAATACGACTAATATTTTAACAGTTATTATCAATCCGAGTGGCTCTTCAAGGATTTCCGTCGGTACAACGACGATTGATATTTTAGTTGTAATTATTATGTATTTGACGTTTCATATCTTTTTTACTTTTTGCTAAAGTTCTGACACTTTCTTATAGAAATCTAAAACACATAAATTACTGTATCTATGTAAAGATGTTATCAATTAAATAAAAACAGTTATTCTTGATGTTTGTACATCTAGTTAGTTATTAATTTTTAATATAACATTAAATGTTCATCACATTCAATAACATAATGCCATAATAACCATAAATATTTACAAGATATGACTAAAATTATATACAATATTTACAAACTAAATTAAACAAAAATAAAAGTATAAATTAATAACAAAACAAATGGTCTAAATCACTGCCCCTAGGAAGGGTCTCAAGAACACTGGCTGCATTGCCACGTTGAATGGCTAAATTTATCCTTTGGTCAAAATACGCCCAAATACGTTTATACATAATGATAGGTATTTATAAGTATATCAAAATAAAAAATAAAATTCAAACGTAGTTTTGTCTGAGTAAAATTATACGTGCATACACATGTTTAAACCCACGACTCTTTGGCATTTACGATCCAATTTAATTTTGGGCAATTCCCAGTGTGCAATTTACTAACGCGTTATCTTTAAGCTGCTTTGTCATAGACCTAGAATAATGAATAGATGTGGTTGGCTCACAATAATTGCGTCCGTCCAGGCTTTAGGGCATTTCCATAATGAAATGTGTTTGAATACATCGGTGATTTTTTACAGTATACACGATAATGGAATAAAGACATACAATTGACACGATTTTTTTATGTCAAAGGAGTAGCAAATAAGCGTGCAGTCCATCTGATGAAAAATGGCAAGATGCTGATGCTGTGGCCATCTGCATTAACCTCAGATAAAAATAAAGTCTTACCTGTGGTCTACCACAGATACGTTGCTATTCCCAAAATCTCCGTAAGCAAACCACAAAGAGTTCCAGAACTATCAAAATTTAGAAAATATAAACAGAAAAAGTAGTAAAAATAATAAATGTAACATGAAATAAACCATACCGAGTTTATTGTAATAGTTATAGTTTGCAAACGAACGAATAGATACGCAGTTGAACAAGGTAAAATCAATGCGTGGCTGTTTCAATGTAAAGAGCCCGCCAGCGAGCTCGTAATTACAGTCACAAGAGGCAATGTAAGGGCGCTCTGACGTCATCCAGTGTTTTCAATATTACATGGTGAAAATCCTCGTTAGACTACACAGACTAACATACAATTTTTACGAGTGTTTCAAGTAATTTATTTTAGTTGCAAATAAAAAACCATTTCGAAAGTTATATTATGATAAACAAAATATCGTGTTAGATATGAAAGGCGATAGAACTGTTTGTCGTTCAACTTTAGAGGCTGCACTGTATTTAGTTTTGAAGAGCGTGGTCCTTAAGACATCTTAACTTACATAAATAACCTAACATACTTCTTCAAAGCGTTCCAACTTAGTCCTCAAAGATAGCAACGTACATGTGATCAATCTCAGGGAGGACTCTAATGTGATCTGAGGTTGCTTACATATATCCAGGGCCCATATGTCCAGGGCTGCAGCCACTTACCATCAAGTAGACGGCTTACTTGTTTGTCATTTCTATAACACTAAACAAATGTAATCATTTGTGTACTAGGACGAGTAATCTGGTAAGAGTAAGCAGTGATAGCCTAGTGGTAGAATCACGGCCTCACTGTCGAGAGATCCGAGGTTCGAACCCCAGGCACGCATCTCTGATTTTTCGAAGTAATGTTCGTATTACAAATTAATTATCACTTGCTATAACGGTGAAGGAAAACATCGTGAGGAAATCTGCACACTTGATAATTCTTTGAAAAAAAAAGTATTCAAAAAGTGTGTCAAGTCTACCAATTCGCACTTGGCCAGCACAGTGGACTATGGCCTAATCCCTCTCACCCAGAGAGGAGACCCGTGCCCAGCGGTGGGCCAGTAATGGTTGATGATGATATGTACATACCATTTTCTATTTCCACAAATGATCCTGCTAGGAATTACACTATACAGTACACATTGTTTTCAGGTGATGAGAAAAAAATAAAAGTATGGGATTTAGGTGCTTGTACATGCGTCCATGAATATAAAGGTCATCATGGAAAAGTAACTGCTCTGGATTGGTCTGCAGTGGGCAAACCCAGTTTAACTAACAGGATATCATTAGACCCAAATGAAAAATGTCTAGACACTTCAATCTTGTGCTCAGCGGGGATGGATGGTATCGTAAAAATTGTTTGGGATAGCAATATAAGAAATAAGTGAGTATACCACGTTTAATTATAACTTTATAATGTGCTATCATGTCCAAATTTCATAGATACAATATACTGCAAGGTACTCCACACTTATGCAGGGTATTAGAACCTAAAGAGAGCAATATAGATGTTTTATACACTTACAGCCCCACACTAGGATTACCTGTATCGTGAGTGCCATGGACATACACAAAGACGAATACACATACACCCAGACCTAGAACAGAAATCTAAATTCATCATTCAGATATCTGTCTGACCGGGGATTGAACCCAGAACCTACTGTGTATCAGACCGGTATGGTGACTGCTCCGACACGTGGGCTGTAATATCCTGCAATGTATCTCTAACTTCATATAGGACTAATCCAGTTTGGGGTTGGTTAAAGTTACCAAACAGTAGTTGTTGCCACTTACCATCAAGTGGACTGTGTGCTTGTGTGCTACTATTAAAAAAACAAACATTGAAACTCGACTGAAATCTGAATTCGTCATTTAGATGTGTACCTGGGTTTAAGATTAATATACATAGGGATCATAGTTTACTATGATCCCTATGTATATTAAACCAATACATTAATCTGTTTGTTGGACTAGTAGTAGTAGGTTTACAACTTGATTTCTTTTACAGGCAAGGATTAAGTCAAGATATATCTACATCAACTTACAATACGAAATGCTCATACTTAGTGGATGTACAAGTTTACCCAGACTGGATGGTGGCTATAGGAGCAAAAAGATGAGATTGTAGAATATTTGAAATAAAGTGTTTTTTTTTTAATAAAAATTGTTTTATTGAATCTCAAATGTAAATTGATATTACAACAAATACTGGTTTCTCTAAAATATTAACATGGTTTAGTTTGGGTTTCATAAAAGGTCCACAATAAAATGTTTAAATTAATAGTAAACAACACATTTGCATGCTAAGGCTTTTAAATTTATTATTACTAATTATTTCTCATAAATATTTGATCGAAGTAAGGCCCATAATTTTATAATTTAAGTACTGCTATACTTTCTTAAAGAAGTTTGTAAGAGTAGGTTGTTTTCCTTTTTGGGGTGGAGACACTTTTTTCTTAGTCCCAGTAGTTTTTCCTTTAGGGGATATCTCAGTTTTAACTACTTTTGGTTGAGGTTTCTCTTGAACATCCTTGACATCCTCCTCATGATCAGAACAACTTTCATAGACTTCTACCTTCTTGGTGTGAACATAACCTTCTTCATCTGTATATGTTTTGTCAACAACTTTACGCCTTTTCTTAGGGTTTACTATCCCAGATGTAATCTTAATGTTATTAGTAGTTGGTGTTGGAGGTATTTCATCATCAGACTCATGATTAACTACTTGTTCTGTGTTAGAGTCATCCACAAATGGATCATTATTTTCATGATCACTATCACTATCCGAGACATGTAAGACCCTCTTGCGTTTCTTATCCACTTTTGAAGTCTTCTTTATTTGATTCAAAATTTTGTTGCTATTATCATCCTGCTTAAGTTTATCGTTAATTTCGACCGTATTCGAAGGTTCAATTTCCATTTTTTCCACCTTCAAGTTATTTTTTGCTACTTCTACTTTTGTTTCACTTTCTTTCTGTATAATAGATTTTATTTCCTTTTTATTACTATTATTTGGTTTATTGAAAAACCCAGCAATACCTTTTTGTGTTTTATAGCCATTAGTTGAACTTAATTTTGGTCTATTGTTATTAGAAGTTTCCTTTTTAGGCGATAATACTTCCTGTTTAATAATTGGCTCAGACTTAGATTCATTGTCTTTTACTATGGGTTTGATTTCAGGATTGTTATTTTTCACTGTACTCGATTCTTGCTTGATCTTTGAAGAGGTAGGTAAAGACTTACTCTTTTCAGGCACAACTATATCTTCACTACTAGATTTTAGATTACCGATTTCAACTGAAGTCCGCTTACCACATTGACTACTTTTAATTAAGCCAGAACAAAGCACAAAATCGTCAAATTTATTGACTGAAAGATAAGCAGCTGTGTCAACTCGTGGATGACCCATGTTAACACTATATATGTGTTCAAAAAATAAGCATTTAAAAGATTCTCTTTGCTTACTCAAATCTTCTTCTGAGCATACAATAGTCCTGGCATTGTTATTGTCAGTCGCACCGCTTAATATATAAGTAACATTTAGCTGAAGGTCCGGACTGTCCTGCCGAACACTGTTAACGATACGTTTGAGCAACAATTTGCTATTATTCACATGTATACATAAATCTTTGCTTAGTGACACATATGTTATTAACTTTTCCTCGTCTAAAAGCATGCTTTTTAACATACTTTTATTAGTTTCAAATATTTCATCCATTTCAAAATTTTAGACGTATTACTGTTTTCTAATAATTCTACACTTGAATGCTGTTTGACATTCAGTTTACCGCATTTTTTGACAGATGACAGCAGAATTGACAGTCAATAAAGAAGGAATTCTACCACAGAATATTTAGATAGAGATGCATGTAGCTTACTAATCGAATTTATATCTCAGTGTAAGTATGTATCTAAAGGATAATTGCCATTTTCATGGCGCTATTATGTCGCGGCGTGCGTTTTTTTTTGCGCCCGCTACCATATATATGTATCCATTATCAACAGTAGTATGTAAGAGTAGGTAAGTACTGGAATAGTCTCTTTAATGATTAAGTACTTCATTCAATTCGTACTTAGTTCCACGCTAAATAGGCTATTAGGCTATTCTTGGCCGGAGGGAACTGTTTATTCGTCAACAACACAATAAGTTGTATCGTCCATTTAGAAATGTCTTTTTTTACATTTGTAATATTATTTTGTCTGCTTAATTTTATATCTGCAGAACGACCGACTTTAAATAACATAATTTTTAATGGACAGTATGAGTTCATAGATCTGAGTTATCGATTTGATAAAAATACTGTTTATTGGAAAAACGTGAAAAATTTTGAATTCACAGACAAAATACAAAGAAACGAAAAGGACGGATCATGGTGAGTACTTAAAAATATTTCTAATATTTGCCAAGGTATTAATTGTTTTAGAAACCAGTCGCCTATTTCCAATTTTTTTTAGTGTTATTTGTACATAGGTACGTACATACGTACCTACTACGTACCATACGTTTAATCTTAGTATATAGGGGAAGCACTTTTAAATGATCGCTTACTTTATGGTTGATTTAATATCAAATCTCCTTGATTTAAAGTGGACCCAATATTGATCGTATTATATGCGAGTGGTCATAAGAAATACTTGCCTCCTAATATTAATAACGTATATCCTCAAATTTCCCTCACATGTAGCTACTAATATTGTATTTTGCAAGTATCTTTAAATGTGTTTTTGACTGATTTGTAAGTCGACATTTAGCTCGTCATCGAGTCCTGTTCTTGGAGGTCGTTGTATACTAAATTAAGTATCATTACGTTAAGGTATAGATTTATATTCAGGATCAATAAACTCGACCACACATAAAATATATAAAAATCTTAAATTTTTAATGAAAAGGTATGCTGCCAATGAATTCGCTGCTGGTGAACATGGTGGTACCCACATTGATGCGCCACAGCATTTCCATAGAACAGGAAAATACGTGGCAGACATTCCACTGGAAAAGCTTATTGTCCCGTGTAAGTAACAAAAACTAAATCCGAGCTTAAAAATGTTTTGGGCATCATTCATACTTTATTTTACTTTTTGCTAATGTTTTAAGCGTAAATCATTGCAATACGCACGAGCAACTCAAATCTTTGGACATAATAAGGCGTCGATTGGTACTGGTCGAAAGTGTGACTCAATTTTCAAAATTATTCTATTACAAATCATTTATCTTTAATGAAGTATGTTCTCACTTATCTACATTATTTAATATTGTTAATAATGCAAGATATAATATAGATAGATGCAATGCTCAATATAAATAACAAACAATATATCTATTTACTGTTTCCAGTGATAATCGTGGATGTAAGTTCAAGAGTAAACGATGACCCTAACTTTGTGCTCTACAAACATCATTTAGATTATTTATTAAATGATAACAATGGCGAGCCCTGTTTAATAATATTTAAATTCGGATGGTCTAAGTTTGCCAATGACAAAAAGAAATATCTAGGAGTTAGTCAAAATGGCACATTAAATTTTCCAGGTAAGCATAGGCTATATTTCTGTAGTCTCGGGACAAGAATAGAGCTACTGTATGAGTATAGTATGCTTGTCGTAAAAGGCGATTACAAGGTTTCCGGGGTAGCGGTCGGTAAGGGGCATACCGTTGTAAATACCAGATGTGGGTGAGTGTAATGTTTATCCGGGCGAAGTCCGAAAGGGGTTTAGCGCTAGGACTTTGCTTGTGTTCCGTCGGTGATCCCCAGAGTCCTCCATCAAGCGCTGAAGACTACCATTTTGTAGTTAGTGGGGGTAAAACACCCCGTAAACACGGTATCGCTCCCATGGTAAAGGGTACCTTTTAAATGGTTTCCCACTCACAAATGCAAAAAAAGATCGATAACTAATATAACAATTGCGTGGAAGTATAATTTGTACCTCATTATTCAATATTACCCCTACCGACCTTACCTTACCTATACCGCATTACATTAATCTGGATAGAAGTACCGAAAATTTGTATCGGGTTTAACGTTAGTTAAAGATGCACTACACAAGAATATTAATAGGTATTAATACTTCTAGAAAATGAATTTACTGGATGTCAGATATTTTTTTTTTCTAAAAATCACTCTAAGTCGCGTTTATTTAATTCGGACGGATACATTATTCTCATCTCTAACTACGTAGGTAGGTAATAAACTGTGAAATTATCTAATTTACAGGTCTGAGTGTTGAAGTCGCGGAGTGGATTACTTCATCATATAAAAATGTAGTTGGTATTGGTGTCGACGTCGCTTCCGTAGATCCTGGTTCTAGCGTTGATTTTTCAGTGCATAAAATAAATGCTAACGCAGGACTTTACAACATTGAAAATGTCAAATTAGATTTGCCTGTACCAGGTACATTATACTGGATTATTTGAGTAAAAGCGCTATCTATAATAATAACAATAAATAAAAATGATGTCCACACATCCTGTTAACAGATAACTTTTCTTGTTCTTGTGACATGATAGGTACGTGAGAAGTTTGCGTGAAATAAATACAATCCCTAATACTTATACGGTGTGGTTTGGAGAGGTTCGTTGCTTTTTACTAATTGCTTTTAGTGAATCCTATTAAAAAAAAACAACTTCGCTAATTTAACATGAACCAGCTGCATTCAATGTCACGCCATAATATAATGGCAGACCCAATTCATTTATCGATATCGACAGCGAACGAACACGTTGGGCTTGTGAATAATATTGATACATTTTCCTTTCAGAGTATGGCTGTACAGCTTTTGCGCTGCCGATGAACATCGGATTAGGCACAGGTGCACCTTTGCGTTTAGTGGCTGTATGCCCAAAACAAGAATTTACTCATTTTTAATCAGTTACAAATCTGACGTGAATCTCAATGCTTTCTTTGTAAATGTGCTTTTATAATTTTACTGTACTGCTATATTATATCTTTACTCGGCGTAACAGTGGAACTAAGCAAGTTGTATACGAAAATGTACCAACATAATTTATATGAATAAATGGATAAAAGTAAAAAAACTTTTTATATCTAGTGATAAGTAATATGTCCACGTTATGTACCTATTAATAAAATAATTTATCATTTATAAAAGTGCTTATTTTATGATCTCAATATAGACTGGTAAATAGTAAACAAGGGAGACAATGACTTCATTCTACGCAATCTATTGGCGAATGAAGACGTGTAGATTGATGCGACTGGTTGGTCAAATGGCTCTTACATCCGAATACATTTGCTGTGTCATTAAACCATTTTTGACAAATTATTCCCCTCATGTATATTTCCTCGGACAAGCTTCGATGTTCTGTATTATCTGGACCCATAACACCTCTCCACCGCCGCGCTTGGCCTTGAGGCCGAATTGATGGCCTTTACGCGCAACATACGAAGGGTGTTATGGGCAGCTTTTTAGTCCACAATGGTTAGTTTTAAACTAACCCATTTTTTTATATAATGTAGTAGCAAACTAGCATGCAGTCCACCTGATGGTAAGTGACAACTGCCGACCATGGACATTTGTGATCCATCCCAGATAAGACTAGAATCCCAACTGAAGTCGACCACAGATGCGTTGCTACCCCCGAGGACTAAGTTGGAATGCCTC
>DWRA01004605.1:0-10670 GCA_018250295.1 Spathilepia clonius
AACAAACATTTTATACATCAACAAAAATACTTAAAATTATTTAACTATACCTACTCGAAAATAGTAATAATATCCCTACGGGTAAAGCTTGTTACTATTTAGAATCTTGTCCGAAAACCCCGTCTGTCGATCGCATTCTCACCGCAGCGTAACACAGTAAGTGTACATAAATCCGTTGTGTGCGAGCGATATTTCATCGCAATGGCCGACTTTATGCTCTAAGCTCTGACGCTGTTTATTTAAACTGCCTGATATATTGCCGGGTCGACGTGGCTGCGGTATTTGTGCCGTTACTAGGCGTTCTTTGTGTTCAGAATCTATTTCTAACGAACAAGATTGGTGGTGAGTTATTCCTTTCTGTTTTAAGTCACCTATATCAATGTTTGAGATAGTAAAATTCGTATATCGAAATCTAATAATTAAGTGAGCAGTTATTACACATCAATACATTTTGTGTTCTATTGTTGGGCATGTATACCCTCACAATTAGGAGAGGCTTGGAATATTTTTCACCACCATGTTCAAATGCTGAGCGGTGGAAACTTCATCCCAGTATAATTTACTTATTAAATCAATAATATTAATCAAATTAATATAATTGCATATTCAGTGATACAAGGACTAAAACAAGAAAGTTCTCTGGATTAGATAGAATAGATAGTAATATTTTAATCCCTTAATTTTCTCTTAGTGTTTTAATTTTTTCCATGACATTGCCCAGTTACTTATAATTTTCTCTTTTTACTACAAAAAATAAATCCTTTAACTATTGATCCATTGCGTCTTGCAATGTGTGTAAATCTATTGCATGGGAGCGATATTTTATCTCAATGGCCGACTTTATGCTCTAAGCTCTGACGCTGTTTATTTAAACTGCCTGATATATTGTCGTGTCGACGTAGCTGTGTTATTTGTACCATTACTGAGTTTGTCCTATGTTTGAAACCTATGCTTAATATACAAATTTCGATGCATTTGTATAATTTTCAGCGAAACTAACGGAGAAAATTTAGTATTGAGAAGGGTACTATTTTAGTCTTACTTTTGCAGATGAGATTAATTTACAATTCCTATTTGCTGTAAAAATATTACAATTCATGAAAGTTCACTTAAAATGGCGTTTTATATGAAATACTACAACCGAATAGCCTTAAGTAGTGGATGCAAAAAGTTAGTATAAAATGTGTATAAAGTTTTCTAACTCAGCGTTACTGTAGGGTTAGTTATTAGGGTGCCTTGAACTCGTATAAAAATACAAACACCCTGACTGGATCACCGCGTAAATTCGTTGTATTCCACGGAAGTACTGAATCAGTTCACAACGACAGCGCTAAGAGCCGACTCACATAACTTGCGGTGCCGCATCACGAAAACCGGCGACGAAGTACCGCGTATTCCGGTGCTTGTTAACCGACTTCCTTCTCCGAAAGAAAAGGTTATCTATCCGTTGCGTATATATATATATATGTTAAAACCCTTATCGATAACAGAACGATTTGAGATACGGTGTGGCAATGTTCAACGCACCGCGCCGCATCGCTTTACTGTATGTTAGTTCAAGGCAAGTCTTGCCTCATAACCTAATATAAACACACAGTCTTCCTTTAATACATCATTGTAGGGACATAGACAAACACTTCGCTTTCAAAAACCCTTTACTCAAACGAAATGGGACCGTTTTTTACGCAAATTGCCCGCTTCGACGTGAGTTTTTCATAAACATGTGATTTTTATTCTAACGCCCGCACGGTCATATTGCCCTATCGCACTTTGCACGCGTTGAAATATTGTTTGGCACACAACATGACGTTTTTAAACCTTCACAGTATGTACACCTGTCGTGGAAACTGAAGTTTGTTTAGAGCTTTGAGATTAGTTTTATTATTTGTGAGCAAACTCTATGTTGAAAATTGTGAACATTTTAAGTTGAAAAAATAAGAGTTTTATTTAGAAAACAACCTGAAAATGTTAACATGAGTAAGCATATGAATACAAATGTGTATAAAGGGTATAAAATTAATAAAACCTTACAGAAAATGTAATTGTAGGTTTTACTTTACATCGGTTAGTTTAGCGATATTTTAGTTTTGCTAATAACTAACATGTATTAAGTTTGGAGATATTTATGTTTTGAGACATTGCTACGTACAAACATACGGAATATAAAGAACAAGTATA
Organism: Spathilepia clonius; assembly: GCA_018250295.1. Lineage (NCBI taxonomy): Eukaryota > Metazoa > Arthropoda > Insecta > Lepidoptera > Hesperiidae > Spathilepia > Spathilepia clonius. The sequence continues at coordinate 2,179 of DWRA01004605.1, forward strand.
CCATTGTAAATGCTGAGCCAAGTAACAGCAGCGGCGTAAACATAGCACAAACTAGAACTAACTGTAGGGTCACCATAACGATTTTACAGACATGTTTGAACCACGAAAAGTTCTAACTATTGAAAGCGAAAACTTAAAACTCATAGAGCGTTTTCTTTTCACTTCCGCGCTCGGATTAGGGTTCCTCATTGCCAACACTCGTAGTCATATGAAGATAAAGGTAAAGTACAGTCGTGGTTTCATCGCGCGATTTATTTGTTCTGCGTCTTGATTATCTGCTTTTTTCGTTGCGTAGATGAGCAATATACTCACCTTTAACTTTTCTATACTACTGCTATAACGTAATAGCAGCAGCTACTTTAATCATAATATATTGCGGTGTCTTGAGTTTTGACACAAAACGGTTGTACAACGTCCGCGGCGAAAGCGGAAGACAAACGCACTTTAGAGTTTTTATTCTATATTAAGTTACTAAGAAGAGTTCTAGCATTGACGTATTAGGATTTAATAAATCTCTAATTTATAACAAAATCTCACCTATCCGGAGGCTCAATGGACTTATTATCTTTAGTCACAGGTCGAGAATCGAACAGCAGCCATTTGATGATGTGCGCCTGCAGACCAGCCAGCAGAGACCTAGTGCCGTTCCGCGGAGCAGCGAGGCCGTACCCCAGGGGCTGATCAGCAGGCCTCATGATGAGGGGTGTTCTTATCCATTCACCACGAGGCGGGCATGACGCTGTACCGAAGGCGACTACGCGTAGCTCCTGAAAGAATTTGCATGACAACATGATCTGAAATTGAAATTAAAGTAGTTTGATTGCTTATTCGTGGTGCAGATGTCACCATACCAGTTTGACACTCAAATTGTTTCGGGTTTAACCCCGGCTAAAGATTTTTGAGTTGTATATCCTAAAAGGGCTAGTGAATCCTAGTGACAAATGTAGAAAGCGATATTTAAAAACATTGAAACCAGTACAAATAAAAATACTGTAAGTCAGTTACTATTTTAAGATGATTGTCATATTCCATTCACATATACTTACGTTGCCGAATCCATATTGAAATTTCTTGTTTTCAAAATAATGTTGCTACATTTGATTCCAATAATGTGTATATATTTATATGGTAGAAAGTATTTATGGCTTGTCTACAAAAAATAATTGTAATATTGTTAAATTTTCAAGTTAATCAGTGTGTAGGTCTTCTCATTATTGATATAGCAAACAAGTTTGCAGTTCACCATATGGAAAGTGGCCACCGTTGTCCGTGACCATCTGTAACTAACTCTACACATGATTGCAGGCCTACTGGAGGACGATCAAACGACGTATGTCTTGACATTTTTTATCACTGTCTCTATTACATATATAAATTTGATATATTCCTTATTACACTCTTAAAACCAGAGTATCACTCTTAAAACCAGAGGGTACCAGCGCTATACACTACTATTGAGTGTGACTGTAGAGATCCGGTAGTTAATTTCATATTCAACTACATTCGGTACGAAGTATTTTAGCTGATATCTCTCATTTACATTTGAAATAATGTTAGACTAATAATTTAACACCCCTACAGCTAGATACAATTAGATCCTATGAAAATACTACATAGCAGACTTAAGGTAAATCATAACTTATTATGTACTCTTCGATAATAAAGCAAGCATGCTCCTCGCGATAGGCAGCTTACAACCCTTGCCTATACTCAGCTTAGGACCCCTTTTCTACTACTACTTATTACAGCACAACTATACTGTAGCATATGCTAGTTATGTATAAATACATATAATTAAAATATTGTTCAAATCTAAATATTACAAGTGTTCCGTAATTTAAAACCCTATTGAGCTATCATTCGAATTGTGTTGTAAATATTATTTATTTATACAAAAGTAATCGTACTTAAATATTTTGTAATCTAACTTAAAGATTTTGTGGTATTGTTAGTGTTATTAGTTATACTTTAAAATATTTCAATATTAAATTTTGAAACTTAGAACGCAATTTTCTTATCTATCAATCGTTATCGATACATATGCATGACATGCAAATACATTCAAATTCTATTATAGATAGCTAGCTACTCTAGTAGTTTCTCAGTAGACGGCTAAGACAGCCGGCTGAGAGCTCAGCTGCAATCAATTTCGAATTAAGAACCAGATTGCTTTATATGAAAACTAGCGGTATTAGATATAACCGTATTCTAGTACCAATATATTACAACATGAATCGCATTGCAATATATTTGAATACGATGTAGTCATGTGTATATTATGATGATATGTACTTTGCACCTGCCGTATACAAGTAAAGTTTAATTGAATATATATTCCGAATAAAAACTTCATTTATAAGACATTTTGCCTATATCAGATATATACTCGCATCGGTACGTATTATATGTTAATATTTACTTAACATAGATTGTAATCACGTTTATAGCACAATATTAAAATATGCAAACATGTCCAAAATATAATAAGTAAATATGGATGGAGTTTGCCGAATAACCGACTACAAAACTAATAGAGAGTAATAAGGAGTATGAAGTTATAGACTAGTTAAAAAAATCTATAATATTATAGATTTTCAGAAAGCTATAAAATATTTTAGAGAAAACTTACATATTAAAGGGCAAATATTTATCGAACACAAAATAAACGTACAAGTATTTTATTAAGACTATAATATCTATATCTACATAATTTATTATTAGTTAACGCTATTTTTTGTTGTGGCGCCGATCAATCAACATATTTTGCCGATTAATCGCATTAACTATATAAGATGTCTATGTGTGATTAATCACGAATAGTGGACAAGTGGTCAGACTACCACGGCTAGTCGACACCCAGTCAGTTATCAATATAAGTTATTTCAGGCTTTAGTCCGCATCTCGCTCGAGTCTCTCTGTGCAAGCTCCGCTGCACTGTATTCCAACTATGAACACGACTGACTATATAACTTGGTAATGCTTAAGTTTTGACACCAATACGTCAAAACTTGAGCAGTCCTATATTTTTTGTTTCTTTTTAAAAATAGTTTAAGCCCCGTAGTTACAAATTGAACTTATTTGAGGATTTGGGTTACAAATCTTCGTCGTAGCATCTGGCCTCAAGTAGACCAGAATATGATTACAGTATCTCCCGCTTGTCATAAGAGGTGAGTGAAAGGGGGCTTCTGAGGTTGCGGCCAGTAAGAGCGGAAGCTAAAACCACCGGACCAGCGACCATGGAAAGGACGATGACGCACAGAAGACTCCGATTGCTTTCTTTTGGAGATCATGGAGTCAGCCACGTAGTACTGAGGATGGTCACTTTGGGATTCTTAAGGTAGAACATCAATTGTATCTGTCGTTGTTTAGATGCCCATGGGTAACAGTTCACTTATCAATAGGTAAGCCACATGCTCATTTGCTACTTTTACAACATAAAAACTTACGGTAGCAAGTTCTTCAGTAATAGGCTTCCCGCCCGTAACAGCCGGCTTAGAGCCCGGCAGCATTCTATTCCGGGCATACAGCACTCGTTCTGAAAAGAAATAAATTGCATTTCAATTTTAAAGCATTGCTGGAATCGATTTGTGCTTAATAGGTGATTTGATTGCGGCAAGACTTCTGCTATTTTGTTTTAGTAATTGTGCCTGCGGTTAGGTAGCATATTTACATAGAGTTAGACCCCTAAACATAACATATAATAATTGAGATCGGATATATCATAATATAATATAAGTTCTTCTCACTATAAGGTCATGTGGATATAAAGATTTTTCTGTACACATATAATAAACTACATTTGCTCTACGGTTTGCAAACAGTGTTTTGTAACTTGATAACTTTTTATATAGGGTGTCCATGAGTGAACTTCCGTTCAAATATAAATCCCTTATGTATAAGATTCCGTAACTCAAAGAGGTCAAGCTGGATTACCGTATTCAAATCATTGATAGACTATAGCCTAAACATTCATGTATAAATGTCTTATCAAATATAACAAGAGTTTTCAAATCTGACTTAAACTTTCAGAGATTAGCGCGTTCACTGAAATAATCTCCCTTAAGAGATTGTAGAGCTTACTTTGCAATATTAAGCACAGAAGTTTAGATGAATAAACCTAATGTCCTAAAATAACAACGTTAATAAAATCTCATGTCCCGGACATTTACAGTCACTTCAAAATATGAATAAGATAGGTTCTAATATATGATTATTGTGATGAACCTGATGACCTGATTTATTTTAATGGCTTTGTGATATTAGCACAATTATAAGGTCCTTACGACCACATTTATGTTACCTAGAGCACCGGTGGAGGTAGTGGTTCTCAAACTTTGGCCAGGACAATATAGGAACTGGCAAGGAGGTGGGTCGCTAATGGGGATACGGTTTGTTTGCTCTCCTGTAAAGTTTGACATTTCAGACTTAGTGCAATTACACTTTAAGCTGTCATTTAGAGTTACCTAGTTGCAATGAGATTACAACACAATGTATAATGTACAAGCACTGACGCGAAGTCGATACCAAAATAGGGTCGGGTGTGTGGTGAAATTGGATGCACTATTATAAAAACAAATTCTACAGATACTCCAGGAAACGTAAATAAATTTATTCGAACCGAATATCTCCTCTTGTGACGTCCCGAGCACGTGTTTCCTTAACATTTGTGTTGGAAATTCCGAACTCGAGCGAAAAATCTGTCGCAAGCTGACCCGTTTCGATAAAGTATTCACAAAACTTTATGCTAAAAGCTATCGAATTGCTTTTTCCTGACAGTGCTGCGAAAAAAGATGAAAGTATCGATAACAGGATGGCCGCCCTCGAAACAAAGTTACGTTGTTAAAAATGTTACTTTTTAACTCGAAACTTAACCTTTGTAGGTGAAACAACTTTATAAACCCTTTTTTCAAAGGATTTTTTTAAAAAGGTTCTATAAAAGGGAAGCGTTTTGAACCCTTATTCGTATTTTATAGAAAATAACAATTTTAATAACATAATGGTAAGATTTCCTCTTGCAATATTATACACAAATGCCAATGATCGTTATATTTTTTAATAATAGACTATATCGTTGGACCTGAATAATTTAGACGTAACACAAACTGTTATCGCTCCTGAAATGAATTCTAATTAAGTATTGCTACGAGAGAAATGAAAGCGGCCCGTTTACATAAATAACAGTGAAACACAGGCATTGTTTATAAACGTTTAACAGATGAATTTAATTTTGGGAAATAAATATAACACGAGGCAGAAAGATAATAACTCTGCAGTTTGAAATCTAGTGAATGAATTAGTGAATAGAATGAACTACTAATGGAGAAACAGAAGCAATTGATGTTGCAGACTTTAAAAATGGAAACGATAGCCACATAAACGAAACACATTTATCACAAAATGTTAACTTTGAGGATGGAATCAAATTGAAAAAACCCGTTCGTTTCGTATCAGTCAAATGAAAATCTCAATAGGATATCACTCGGAACGAAGCGGAATTCTATAAAGACTGAGATGCGAGTGTCTCAAAGGCTGGAAGTTCACTAGAACGTTTTCCATTTCAAAGGCCTTTTGTTATTGAAATAGGGTGTTATACTGAATTGATTGTAACTGAATAAAGCGAATCAGTTCGCTACAATGCCATGTATCAGAGCTTGACGTACGGAAATAAAGTGTGAAATGTGAACTGCATTGGAGGTAATTGCGTTCGTGTCGCACGATTCGCCGTCAGGGGCAGATTATATGGCTCTTGGTACGTGATTGAGTTCGCACTTGAACCGTGTAGGGCGAGGAAATTTTCTTCGAATGCGGCGCGAAGTATTGCAGTTTAAGTATTTTGTGCAAACTACGCTTTAAAATACTTTCCTGCGATAGTAAATTTTGTCGCGGCTTCTGTTACCTATAAAACAATATAATCGACGACATTACTGAAACAAGGACACATCTAATGATAATTCGAATTTTTTGAAAATTCTAGCCATCAGTTTATACTATATACATCATGGCAATGAAATATGTATGTCACATTAAACAACTGAAATGTCGTTTTGAAAAGTCATGGAACGTGTATAGCTTGATCGGGAGCCACATTCATTTCTAACGGATGTCAGCTGACTTACAAATGAGGCGACCATCTAAGTCCTCGGGAGTGGCAATGAATCTGTGACTGGATTCAGGTAAAACCTCTGTTCTACATATATGAAGTTGGTTACAGATCTACGTGGGTGGCAGTGACGGCTTACCTCTAGATGAATGGCACGTTCGTTTACTAATTCAATCTTATAAAATATAATATAATATAAATAAAAATCTTTATTCCTCTGCTGCGGCCATCGGCGTCGGGTAAAAATTTAATTAAAAAAATAAATATATTTTCAATATTTTTTCACTGTTAGTCAGTCTGTTTTGTTATTTCTCAAAATTGAGTCCTTTAGTAGGGTAATGATGAGGCTGATAAAAATAAACTAGCTTTTTTATATGATGGTGTAGTAAGTGACCACTGCCGCCCACGGACATCTGTAATCGAGCTCAGATAAGATTGAGATCCTACCTATGGTCTGCCACTGATACATTGGTACTTCTGACTAAGTTGGTACGCCTCGGCTAAGTAATTCTCCTTTACAACACCCTTCAAAACAGAAGACAACAGCGCTTGACGCAGCTGTTATTACGCAGAAATTTGGTATGGCGGTAATGCCTCCCAGACTCGAACCAAGGGGGTCTACATTTAAATTTTTTTAAAGGAATCGATCATGCAAGTGCCGCCTTTAATTGTACTACACTGCACGCTAGTGCTCCTGCTTATATCCCTATTGCAACGAACAGGGCGCAGGATCATGCTAGCTTTATGAGTTATAGGAAACACTTACGATTTACACTGTATGACGAAGTATGTATTTAAAGCAATATTTTTTTTATTTTTCAAGTCTTTAAAAAAATAAAAAATATGTGGATTAAATAGGAATACTAGTATGCGTATCACCTTCGCCATGAAGAACGTGCTCTCTTGATCCCCGAAGCATCTTTAATTTCCAAGCACTCAATTCGCGGCTTCTATCTCTAAGTCAAGTGCGAAATCCAGTGAACCACAACAAGAACTAAATATTATCACTATGAATGCACTGCTCGGAATTAACCCCGACTAGGCGTTTCGAAACATCCTCAACCCTTCATAGTGCGATTAAACTAGACAAAAATGACGATTCAGCTCGAAACGTAAATACTAACTCTTATTTAGAAGGCAATAAGGCTTTTAGAGTAGAAAAAGATGTACACGTCACACCTGCTATCGGGGTAGATGTCTAATGCTTACTTAGGTGCAGCGGTAAACACGATTCAGTGTAACACGTATTGAATAGGCTTCGAGCGTTGGAGCAATCAATTTCAAGGTTGTTTTCAAAGGCACAGACAGGCAATTAAGGCAGGCTAATGATATACGGAAGTATAAGGGTCGTATGAATGGAAATGTTATGTAATATGCTCATGTTGAATGAGGAATACATTTCCGGAAACCTACTTCAGGCAGTTGTTATTTTTATAAAATTAAAGTAGCAAAAGAGTATGTTGTCCATATGTTTGTATGGTTACTGCTATCCACAAATATCTAGAATAAATAATGTATAAGTACCATGGGTATGTCCACAAGTTTGATCTTTGCAAGGAAATTCGGAGTGCTCTGTTTTAGAGTTACTCCTTTAATATACCCGTCAAGCCGAAATGAAACAGCGTTTGCACTGATTTTATAACGCGCAAGTAGGTGTACTAGTTGTGACTAAGAAGTTGCGCCACGGAAGATTTTATTACTTCCGTATACGCAGCACTTGCTTATTACATATGAATGACAAATAGCAAAACTTTCACGCACTTGACCAAGAAAAACCATGTTCTAAGAGAGTATAAAACTACATTAATATATATAGTTTTATACTCTACTAGAACATGGTTCTAATATGGCATTTACACATGTCTTTAGCTTCTAAAATGCAGACTCATTCAAATGAATCGGTTAATAGTTTTATGTCAACTACGAAATTACTATACCGTCTCAATTGAAAAAGCCACGCTAAGCTTATTCAGGAATAGACGTATACAACTCTCGCCTATTCAGCTTTTACTCTTTGTCTAAGAAAATGTAACTTGTATCGGACTCTGAAAGAGCTTTCCCTATAATAGATTTTCTGTGCAAAGTCTATCATTTCAGTTACCGCCTAAATTAATAAGATATATTGTTATAAGCTAAGCTACGGTTGCTTTTTTGTGATGTAAAATGTAAATAACGACTTACTGAGTGCCCTTTACAACCTGCAGACGACTACTCGTATACGAAGCCCAAAGAATCTGCTACATGGTGTTCTGGCTTCAGATCCTAACTTAGATGTGTTCTTTTCTACACATGCCGTATTTCGTAGTACGGCAGGTAAATATGTTCAAACGCTCTTTGGCTAAATAAGCGCATTAGATTATATAAAATCTGTCATGTTTATTTAGATTATGCA
>DWRA01004606.1:0-10670 GCA_018250295.1 Spathilepia clonius
GCGCTTAACACTGCTGTTATTAGGCAGAAATAAGTGTAGCGGTGGTGCCGCCGGAGTCGAACTACAAAGGGTTCTACGTCGAAAATACATTTACACGTAATAATAAAACATACTACTATAATTTATTCCATATTCGGGATTCTCACAAAGAAATTCAAACGACATATGGATATGCAAGATCGATACTCAACGTTATATCAAGAATTTAATTAAATTACATTATACATTAGTATTTTAAAATCGCAATTTTAAATTCGCAAGTTCTGCACAACACCTAACGTGGTAACAGAGCCAGTGCGACCGGAACAGTTATATATAACTTGGCGAGGACATTTCGCAGTTTATTACGTTTTGCGGACTCGTAGCAAACCGTGTTGGCGATTTCATAAAAGTTTTTACGCTTATTACCTACTGAGTCCTCGGCACGGAAGAAATGTTCCAACAACATTTACAATTTTTAAGTCCGCTAAACATTTATGTTCTGTCTATATTTCAACAGCACGTAAAATCTCTCAGTTTTAGTACTACACTAAAGGTCACGATTATTAGAAAAATAGTGGTAATACATAGCAGAAAGCAAGAATAAAACCATATAAAAGTTACGTGTTGCTGTTGTTCACAAAGCGTAAACGAACTATAGACATTGAAGGATTTATAGGGATTTGTAAGGATTTGCAAGTTTACAAGTTCCTTATCTTAGTAAGATGTCAACAGTACGTTGTATTATAAAATACTTTTATTTAATGATTCCGATATAGGGAGTTGAACTTTTTATCATTGTTATTTTAATTTATGTTCAACAAATATTATGTGGTTAGTACATATGACAATTTATGTAAAATATATCTGTAACTAAGCTCAAATATGATTGAAGTTTTACGTAAGATAGCATTACTATTACTTAACTACTTAACTAACAGCCCATCCCATCCCATCCCATCCATAATCAATTAGTCTTTAAGTTCACTTATATTAACCAAAATTGTTTTTTCGAAAAAGATTACTGGCATTTTATTAGTTGTAGTTGCACCGGAAACATCTGTAACGAACTTTTAAAATGTTCTCCATCATCAACGACTTACATAAGTACTAAGTCCAGCTAAGGGCACCCCGTTTGCAGAGAGAAGTAGATCCCGCGGCGCCAGCCGCCCCGTGCGCCACGCCGGCTGCGGAGGGTACAGCCTTCGTATCCGGACAAGGCCTCCACCCCCACACACCGACATTCCCAAGCCACGACCGTCCTTCTCTACCACGACCGTGAATGTGTTTTCTGTAACAAAGATAGGTAAATTTTACTAAACCAATTATAAGCAGACAAACAATGAAAACAAGAAACATGCAGGCAGTCAACTTGATTTTAAGTGGTATTTGGCACCCATAGACATCTTTAAATGAACTCAAATTTATTCCGAAGTTTTAAAGGATAAGCGTAGTTGTGTCATTGTAGATGAATAACAGAGTTTAACAATCTTTCAAATTTTGACACACCTTGGTACTTTCACTGCGTTACATATTTCTTCCCGCGTGTTTACTCTTAGTTAGGTTAGTGTAGCTGGGAGCGTTAGCAGCTGCAGTAACTCGCTGCTGACCATCTGGATTGAGTTCCTTAATCACCTCACGAGATTCATAGAAATTTATTAATTAGAAGGTGTAGATAGAGGTACCATTAAAGATAATATTACACGTTAATTACTATAACTTTCTATTCTTACGTTACCGTCGTTAAACCTGGTTAGAAGTCAACTTTAATGACACACTTCACAGGCACAGCCAGTATTAAATCCACAAACCACGTTTGAATAAACTATAAATATGTACATCCAAGTTTCAGGAGTCTTGTATAAACGTTTTATAAACATGGTTAAAAGCTACATTACATTATACTTCCTTTATACGATCCACATGCTAATGTAAGTTTCCTATTTGTATAACAGCAGGCTTAGTGGACCCTCTAGAGATCAGGTGTGTTTTCGTTCCATATAAAGCAAACGACAGGTAAGTAAGGGTTGTTTGTCCATTATTAACATTGTTTGTGGAGTCCTTTTTAGATATAAGCATACTAAAACGTAAACTTAAACCTAAACTTGTAAGCATAGGTAGTATAACATAGTGTTTAAAACGGAGCCTATTAGCGCGGAAACCTCAAGTCCGAATCTTATTAACCACAGATTTTTCAGTCATGTGCATACTATTAATTAATTATTACTTCCCTAAATGAAATCATCGTGATGACTGAATTAGTTAATTACGATGAGAATTTTAAAAAAGGCGATCGATTTGTTACAGTTTTAGGCTAATAAATACTGTTACCAAAGTATTGAAACATATTTGAAAAATATTAATTCGAATTTATCTAGATTTTGAGAAAAGCCCTGTGTTCAGGCGTAGCATAAAAAAGGTTGATGATGACGATAAAACTCCCGTTTGACTTATTTTATTCAAAGGTAAAATTTTGCGTCCTTAAAAGCTTAATGCAAATGTACATAACGATATTTCATATGAATCAAGACCATACTAATTCCAAACGTGCTGATATTATAAAAATTAGGAAATAATGGAATAATTTTCCTGGATTTCCGATTCCATTTCCGTGTAATTAATACCAAGATTCAATATTACAAATGGATGGTAGCTAAATGTCGATTCACGGTCAATTTAAGTCCCTTTTTGGATAGTAACGGACGGCAGAGGGCGTTGGACATGAATTATACATTACCCAAGGGAGTCACAGAAACAATTTTAGCAATGATCTCATTCAATCTATTATATTTCCACGCAATTCTCACAGCATAAGAAATTTGTTGCAATTTGATTCTTTTTATTATTGGATCTTATACGATTTAATATATAAAAATTGTGTCCCTATCTTTAATTCTAAAATAAGTATATTTTTAGGTTCGTATACCTATATGCGTGACAGGGTTATAGTCTACTTTAATAGACTGATCTACACTACAAAAATGATTAATTCGGCTAATTAATTAAAATCGTGGATAATTGGTGTGGAAGTAAGTAAGTCAGTAAGTTGTCTTTTAGTAAAATCGTTACTTGTACATTAATGTGTCCTACAGTTAAATAAATAACTCGACAAAGAAGGCCGTCAAGAATCCCTAAATAGTCTTTGATTTGTCGGCGAAAAAGACCTCCTATTTAAAATATTGCTGCCTTAGAATTTCGTGTATTTTATTTCGTTTATGCTAATGCTCCTCTAAACGGGACCTCCGAAGCCGCACCTTATATGTATGCCTATGATTGTTTAACATAAAGAAATCCAATGTACACCGTACTACATCTTTAGAACGGTTCAAGCTTTATCCACTGAAGTCCCCGTTCCACTTTGAAAGGACAACAGCTGAATGCACTAGTTGCCGATAGTTCCGATATTGCCAAAGTTAGTCGGTCACGAAATCGTTCCGACAGCTTATGTTTAACAAGATTTATTGCGTCACTTATGTCACTGTTCCTATTTCTAGGCGATATCTTTGGAGGTAAGTATTACGAAAGTCTCATGTTATGACAGTTTATGTAGATATAAAATATGTAACAAGATATATTAAACGAATAACATATTCCAGTTGTTGCTTTCTATAATACAAGGAATTATAACCAGTAACTTAAAATATGCTATACAGTATTGCAATGATTATATCAGGAATAGCTCTCTCTATACTTCGATCTCAAGTTTGTCTAAACCTTCAAACACTGTTTACAAAAGTAGAAAATAGGGTTTAGAAAAGAACGTCCCAGAAACATGCGACTATGTATTCCCTATGACTATAAATGTTGATCCTTGAACATTTTATAATATAGTACTAAGAGCCAAGCTATAGAAAGTAGTTATAATACTATAAACATAAGTAGGTAAATAAATTCGAAACTCAGAATATTTTATATCATTTTCAATTCAATTGAATTATGCCAACAAAACTGAAGCTAGTAAAACTGGCCTTTTGAAATCTTCGTCATAAAATTTCATGTATGTTAATGTTGACCTGATTGCCAGTTTTCATTTCATATCGTTTTGTTTGCATTTCGTTAGTGGGTCTGCCAGAATTCACCTGCACTCATGTTTATTTGAGCACCTACAATGCTCCGCTCTTTTATATATGGCTTCTAAATTTGTTTGTCAGTAAAAGAGCATGTAATTCACTATGCTTATTAACACTTCATAATATAATTTGTAAAAAGCAGTGAGCGCGGAATGGTTTACTGTTTGGTCTCTTATGCTTTAGATAAATGGATTCAATCCCAACCGATCAATACTTTTAAATTTTCGAAGTTATTATTGGTTATGCATTAACCGCCATATGCCTGAGTCTTATATAAAATTTAAATGTGTGTGAAGCCCAGCATTGGGATACGTACCTACGTATATAAATTAATAGTGATGTTGAAAATATTTTATACAGTTGGTAGGTGTTCGTAACGAGCCTGAAATAGCATACTTCTACATACTATTACTGCGGCGATCACAATATGCGCTACTCCTCCAAATTACTAAGTTGGAACACTTTACCTACATAAATATGTCTCCATTACGAGTACTTTACTCCTTAAATAAGAACACAGAAGCCTTGAAAGTTACTACAGGGCAGAAATGTATGTAGGTGTAATCTCATACAATTTTATTACATTAAAATATTTGTTTTATGAGACTAAAGTACTAAACGAGCATATAGAGGAAGTGGTCACTGCCGCCCATCGTCACCTTAAACCGACTGTACCTACTACTTTATTGTACTGTATCAATAGCATTATTTTCTTATTTTCGCAATAATAAATCACACGTATTATACTATTTCGGAAACTACATAAAATAGGTACGTTTTTAACGCATTATACCTATACACCAGATGAGTTCAAAAGTTGGCGACAGAATTCGGTAAATTGGAAGTTTAATCTTCACGACTTTAAGAAACTTATCCAGCTACGATTAACGAAAATTTATAATATGTCTTCGGTAGAACATCTATTCTGGAGACTGATTCAAGAAACAGAATGGATAATTGTGGCTATTTGCGATTGTCATAATTTAAAGAATAACTAAAGGTGTGCATTTTGTTCACTTTTACACAAATAACTAAAAAACTATGAGTGTTTGGACTAAATCAAAATTCCGATAAATAGAAGCCGTTGAGACGAACTACGTGAAATTCTATCATATTAAAGTATATTGTTATTGCATCATAAAACGAGGTTTTTATGATGCAATATCAGCATTTTCTCTGTAAATTTTCGTGTTCTCATTTCGTTTTAATTGTACACGCACATCTATATACAATTCTCTCCCGTTGTTTTAAGTATTATTGTTTCATAATTAGATCTACAAAGTGTGTCGTATTGTTTCAAAATTATTTTCATTTGTATCTGGCATGTGGCTGGAGTTGAAAGGCATGCAGTGAGGGAAATTAAGAACATAATAACGCACCGTAGCTGCAGTATTTGTCTAGAGTATTACATTTTCGGAATACGGTGCGGAGTTCCAACGTGACTACTATCAATGCAACTAGATCGAAACACTAGCAGTAAGAAAATTAAAAACACATATCGTGACTACACGCTACATATTAAAATGTATCGATTTATGTTTTAAGATGTTTATTATATTTAATATTTAATATTAAATATAATAAATTTAATATTTCTCTAAAGATTATGCAATTGCTTGCGAGAAATAAAATATTTATACAATAATAAATACACGATTTCGCGATAATAATAATCTAAAATCCTAAAGAAGCATTATTAAAACTGACAAAGCAGTACAAAATTTATAAAATAGAATTAATTCATTTGGATATATAAGAACTGGGTGGCTGAGGATACTGCGCACGTAATGTACATATTTCGGAACTTCAAGCATTCCAACGTAGTTCTCAGGAACGTTTTCGCTGCTATCTAGGGTATTAGGTCAATATAGAAATATAGAAGGTATCACTTCATGTATGTGATGGGTTTTATTGTGGGTGTATTATTGTCACACATTTGAAGGTATGGCGAGATGTAGGCGACTGAAGGTAGTAATTTGACTTCAGGACCTTCAAATCACAGTCAAAATCAGGTGGGTTATTTTAGCCCGTTACTAATGATATTATTATGGCCATACCTTACTGCTAATATATTTCTCGTCTTCTATTTCTCTTTTGTATGTTCTTTTACGACGTATATTTTTAATGAAGGATACAAAAAGTACTAAATAAAAGCAGAATAAAGGAACGGTTGGTAATCGGATATTTCAAGTTGATCTCTGACAGGAATCGAACTAAGCCGACACGCACCCGTCCAAGTCGAGCGTAGCAGACTAATCAATACCTCCCGGAATTTGTATTGTTACAGATTTTACGAGAACACTGCCTTCTAGCAAGAGTAATTTTGCGCAATGTCGAAAACGTTGTGGATTCAATATGGTAATGATAAAATTATTCCTAAATTCGCTATCTACCACAAATAATTTTGATGAATATTGTATTTTGTGACCAAAAATACTGCTTTCAAAATGTAAAATATGAACAATTACCCAGAAACATATTGTTTTAAGTTAGGTAACTGGGAAATGAAATAAATGAATATTATAATTAACTTTAGTCATATTTTCTTTATAAGATATCAACCTTCGAAGAGTTTGATTGAAGTTACATTTCAATTATGATAAAGTCGATTAAAAACAAATTAAGAGGTACTTTAATTAAAATATCATGTCGTTACTTTTAATGTATTCCGGAAGATTGAAGATTAATCCAGTTAGAGGCTTAAATAGTTTGAATCGTGACCACATAATCAAATCCCTACTCGGGATTTAACTTTTATAATATATTTTTACTCAACTGTTCACACAAAGGTTATTACGTACTTAATTCGATAGAAAATAATAAAATTTTAGTAGAAAAATATATGACCATGAACTTTTTAACAATAACGCCGCCTACTCGCAACGCGTAGGTATTGATCAGAATAGTCGATTCTATTTTTAGTTGTCGTTAATTGAGAGCACGCTATTTTTGTTGCATAATAACATTCACATTCTATTACTTCACTAGAGACAAACGATTCTACTAAACGTTCAATAGAAATACCAAATAACCTATTCTCTTCGGTATGACAAACTTAATATAAAATACCACGGCATGATGACACCTTTGCAGAGTATTGAGTAGAAATAGTTAACGAGTTTATTTTAAGATATATTTGTGTGTATTATTTTTCTACTAATAGCGATGGCTCCGAGGAGCTCTACGATCAAGCTAATATTGATCGATGTATTTCGTCGTATAAGTATTTTAAGCTTAGCTGGCTAAGCTCCGGAAAGGATAAGAGCTTTCGCCTTGGATATAGGCCGCATTAATAACGTTTGTTTCCAAATCCTTTGTATCCACTCTTCAATTTAGTGAATATTTAACTACATTTAATCTTCATTACAAGCTTTATTACGATGTGTAATGATAAGACTATGAAGAATGTATTCAAATAGTTTTAACAGTGTGTGTTCATTTCGTCAATCAGTCTGGTTGCGTTCTTACTAATGAAAAAGACTCAGAGAAACATAAATAAATGAAGTTAGGTTTCTGTTCTGGGCCTGGCTGATTACTGAACTTTTCCTATGTATTTTTGGCGGTACGGACAAAGTTAGTAAGAACTATCGCTTTATAAATACAATAGCATTAAAATATATTCCAATCTAACATTATGTTAACTCAAAACGATATTTTTCCGCACTAGAACATATTGTTGATACTACAGATTATAGCAGTCAGACAAATTATGCAAGGAGAATCATTAGCAAATTTAAAACTTTAATGACGGCAAAGTAAAGTTTTCAACATAGTCGTGTACTTTTATTCCACAGAGTAATTGTTCATTCATCTATTGTGTTATGGATCACCGCGTGGTGTCGTGCGACCTGTCCTACGATGGGATGTAGCACGCTATAAATAGCACAAGATGCACCATTTTCATTTTAAAATATACACAAACTTAGTAATTTGATCTTTTACTTAAATATGATGAAAGTAATAGTACCTTTTGTTGTTAAGTATAGTTTATATTCGCACGGGTGTGAAGATGAGGCGTAGTTTCCTGATTTTTTTACTGTAGAAAGTTAAACTGCAGTTTATTAGACTAGTAATTATTAGCAGCTAATAGAATTCTAGTCCAACTCTTACATACGTATGTACGTTATAACAAAATAAACGTAGATTTCTAAATCTAAAAAATAACAAGTACGTAATATACTCATTGCAAAGAATCCGCTGTAGGTGAAGTGCTCACCGTACTTTGGAAAACTATGTATAATGAATTCCACATAGATGAGCACCTAATTGAAATAAATCGCAGATGAGTTGCTATTCCTAAAGTATATGCTGCAACGTCTTTTATAATTGAAACTGTTTTCCTACGCCCTTTAACTTAGTGTGAAACAATTATGTGACGAATTGTTGAATTGGAAAATGATAAAATGTGATTGATAGTAGGTATATACGTTACCAAGAAAATTATTGCAATTCTACTAGGAGATGAGTTTAGAGGAGAAGACAGCTGTAACTTAGTATCTCTTAAGAATTTCCTAGCAGTAACTTTAAAAATTTAATATTTCCCGTGTTGTAGAATAATGTAGACAAATAAATATACTTCCATTCTTGTCTTTATGAAGACGGCGACTCGCGGAAAGCAGCACGAACTACATTATTCACTGCGTTAAAAGAAAAACTTACAAGAATTTTTCTTGCACGGTATGAAAGAACAAGTGGAATTTAAAAATGTTATGTTATGCGAAATATGGGACGCGTGACGGGTTTATCCAACGGCGACCGTGGAACATCGAGCTTCCCGTGCAAAATGATGGAATTCCGGACTCGAAATTTCACGCTTATTTAAAATTTTCCGACCTATTTCCAACATCACGGAGCGTCTCGATGTTTACCGCATTAACGGTTTAATGCGGAATGTAAATAACAATCATGATTTTGAACGTAAATGTTATTTAGTTTTACGGTTTCAATTAGTAAATGTTTTCCCAATAATGAATTGATTGAGTACATTATATTGTTTGAAACGCAGGGCGTACTTTTTGTTTTGTTTTATCATGATTATAATAAGCCTATTTTAATTGTTAATTAATATCCCTACATATAAGCAGGCAACTATTATTTTAATACTGTATAGTATCATTACTTTACTGATTTTTATAAAACTTCAAAGTTCAACATACACATATTTACATATCAGTTACAAATAAAATTAGCCTCCGATTTATTTTAGGTCTGAAATTTTCTAATCTTGTAAATTTATATTGTCTAACAAAAACATATGACATCATACATTTATATGTATAAAATACATTTGTCTGTCCATTTATTTACGATAGACAATCGGCTTAACAGAACAAGCAATGTTGCTAAGACTTTTACGTAGGGACAAGAATTGAGAACAACTACTGACTGATATAACACATTTAAAAAATCATGTACTTCTACAAAAGGGACAATATTAGCGATATCTTGGGAGGACGTACAGTGTTCTGCGACACATTTTGAAGTAAACACCGCGACTGTATTGATCGTGAATTCGTTACTCCAACTAGCGTCATTTGAAATGAGATGGGTGTGTCGTAACAATTCTTCAAATGCCACAAATTATATAGAAGGAAACATATAATGTGGTTATAAAAAGGGCTTCGGGCCCTACGACCTACGAACACATTTAATCTAAGCCAACTAAAATTTGTCGGTATTTTGTTCGGCCCGAATGTTTTGTTTGTTTTATTACGAGTATTTTGGAAGTACTTTTCCGATTTGTATTGTGTGATAACAAGTCTAAAAATCGATATTATTTTAAATGATGTCTCCCAGTTTTACCATTTCAAGTAGAACTGTTAATTTCGTTTGTTACATGTAATGTCAAAGTACGAATTATCTCTTTGCTTTAAATGTAACAAATATGAATTTGATTGTAGTTTTGTATTGTAGTGCGCTTATACTTTATCACAGCTCTGCAAAAAATGTTTATTTAAATATTACCAATGAATCGGGAATTTTGTGTCTCTTCGCCTCTACCTAGTCATATCACCATTGCGAATATCGAGTACGTCAGGTGCAAATATTTTTTAGAGATTTCAGTATGTAGTATGTAATATACGCTATTATTACGGGTTGAAAAATATTGTTAACGCGTAATATATAATACAGAGGTATGTTATCAGGTTAGCAAACGTGGGATTCCGTTTAATGATACGAGTAGATATACCTCACGTCTGCATATCTTAGGTACATATATCACGAGATCTGCAATTATATCTTGGGAACTTGCTAGAGTTGCTACAACTATAACAAAAGCTGCTACGTACAGAAGCGGGCTATCGTGTTCAAGACCGTAGTCCGTAGTAAGCATTGCATAATGTAATGCGATACGCGTAGCGAATACGACGCACTACGGTGTAGGGTGTAGCAAAGCAAATATCATAAATGTGTCTACGTACCTACTTTATTGAATCACATGCCGTTTTATCGTGTAGGCATTGCATTCAGTGCTTACGTTTTTAAATATAGAAGAAATGTTTATGCTATCAAACCATTTATAATTTTTTTAACATAAGTAGTATCATGGATCAAAAAGGCAATTAATCTGATATTAATGAAGATTTATAAGTACATTTGCAATTATAATGATAGAGACGG
>DWRA01004607.1:0-10666 GCA_018250295.1 Spathilepia clonius
GGTTCATATAAATTAATTCCGTAAAAAGGATATACATAGATGGA
Source organism: Spathilepia clonius (assembly GCA_018250295.1). NCBI lineage: Eukaryota > Metazoa > Arthropoda > Insecta > Lepidoptera > Hesperiidae > Spathilepia > Spathilepia clonius. Next base: position 45 of record DWRA01004607.1, read on the forward strand.
CCCTATGTATTAGGGTCTAGCTAATCATTTTGACTTTTTATGGTAAACGCAATTATCAATATACCTTGTGAATAAGCTACAAAAAAAGTAATGTCTGCTCGGAAGCATATTTTTTTATTATAGCGTAATGGCTTATGTAGCATGAATTTTAACATATGTATAAGGTTGTAATAGCCATTTGAAAGTCGCGGGCAGTTCCCGTTTGTTTATGTTTTAGGGTCAATATGCTGGACGGACGTATGTAACGTTGTACAGAGTTATTAACTATAGTACGAGTACAGCGTATGAGTATCGCCATGACAAATTGTCATATCTAGTACGGTATCTACATAATTTTTAATCATTGTAATAAGAAAATAATAAATGATAATTTAATTATCATGAATATAATATGTTAGTTTTATTAAACTAAGCAATTTAATATCCTGTAGGCATAAAAATATATAACTACGCGTCGAATAACCTATTTATTTCATAAAAGGAAGAGGGTAAGAAACACAATAATACTTGCATATTTTCATTAGCATTATATGCGTGTAACGCATATTGACCTTTTTACAGTAATTTTAAGGTCTAATTTGCAGTAAAAGAGCCTTTCGGGGCCTCTACTTCAAAGTTGTGATTTTTTATTTTTGCTATTGTAGAAACCATGGGATGTGGGATGTAGGCTTGTGTATTTGGGAATAAAAAATACAGAATACACTATTTAAATTTTGACCCTTATTTTGACTTTTACTAAGCATAACATAAAGAACAAAAAAGTCGGTTAGTGATTTTCAATGTAACATAAATATATTTACATCTGCAATAAAGCCGTCCACTCACGGGCGTTTCAGTCGGCAGCGGTTACACAAGTGCAACGTTTCAATATTCATGCGCGATCACTCAGTGCGCGGATTATGCGCGATGAATATGCGAGCGCGCGCCTCCTCAACTGCTGCTCCTCACGCGCGCCGCTCCTTGCTTTAATCGCGCAGTTAGTGGCACGCTTTTTAGAATGTTTATGCTTAGACATCTACTAAGCTCAAATTTTGTAAGATGTGCTATAAATATTTTGATAAATTGTATTTTATGTCACAGTTTTTGGAAATAACCAGGTGGGGTATATGATTGTCTGCTGTTTCTATTATCAAAACTGGAAAATTTAAAATTGCCTAGAGTGCTTGCAAGGTGCACTGAGAAGACACTGCCAATATAACGCATCTCCGATAATGGATGCATAATTGGTTCCAATAACAAATGTCGATACGGAAAAAGCAAAATTCCATTGATACCCATGTTTCTCCAAGGAATGAGATAGGTGAGGTCGATCCATTCTTGGCGGCGGGAGACGAATGAAGACAGGCGCTGATCGATGCGGCCATTACTCAGCGGATAACATCGCGGCTCACGATCCAAGGAAACGTCGCGAGGAGCTATGAGATGCCCGATTTCTGGATTCCAAGGATATCGTAGTTTTTCATGTTACCTGGATGAGATACGGTAAAGAGGCAGCGCTTCGTAACACTGAGACAAGTGTACAGTATGTGAGAATCTGAATATTGGCTTTACATTGCTGTATGGATATTAGATGGTAAAAGCTTTATGTATTGGATTCCACCTATACAAATAAATAAAAGTTAAGTATCTGTTTGTATAGTTAAAATAATTTGGACTGAATGCATATGATAGTAAATATGGTACTTATAACAAAATACAATCGTACAAATTTTTATCGGTCTGTCTGTCTGTTTGTTTGAGGAAATCCCCGAAACGACTAGATAGATATTCACGTGACTTTCAATGACAGATGGTATAATATGGATGGAATAACACTGGTACTTTTATTTTAAAACATATGTTAGGGTTCCGTAGGAAAAAATGAAAACCCCTTAAATCTCTCGGACGCACCGTATTCTGTTAAAACTCTCGATGGTATACAACTTTGTTTATAAGTCCTTCATGTATTTTTAACACAGCTTAAAACGCTGGGTGTACGTAGTACTAAATAAACTTTTAAAACATTAACTTAAATGTTTTTAAATCATGAAAATTATCTCAAAGATATAAAATGACAACTCTGTTTCCTTTGTTCCTATGATGCGGGTTGACTTAACAGTAGATCACACAAGATTACTCTTTACATTATTGACTAAGACTGAAAATTCCCGACTCAATTGACAGATGACATATAAAACTGGAGGTTACCAACGGCATGTCATTCCTCTAACTACATCAGTAACATGAAAAGCACAAGCGCTTCAAGTTCCACGACAAATATTACAAATCGGGCCGTCGAACGGTGAGAAAGTGGCAAGTTCCCGGAATTCCCGAAGTTTGACCACAGATTCCCGCCACCCTGCAGCTCCGGCGCTAAACTTCGACAAATTGTTATTTTGCGCTGACAGCTACAGATACTTGGACCAGTATTTGCCGTCACTTGGAACATTGCTCCAAGTTCGTATATGACGCTCTATGTTAGGATTTACTCTATAAATATTTATCGCTGGTTGCTTTGTAAACGACGACCCGCGTAGCGCAGCGTTTATTAATTATTTAAATATCAATCTACGCCAATATTATTCTGGATCTTATAGGGAATATTATGGCATGATACCATAAAAAAATATATGACGCTTGACTCTTTTTCATGCTTCCTACCCCCATAGTCCCACATTAGGGCTGCACGTGCCATAAGTATAACAGTTTACACGTCAAAGTTACGACTTTGACGTGTAAACTGTTATACTTATGGATAAATACTGAATAAATACTGCTGCTTAGATAAAGCAGCTGGTTTGTAGTAAATATTATTGTTATTGTGATACGAGTCGAAATAACTTCATCGGACAACTTTGTGTTCACAATTTTACATTCCCTGAAAATTTGCGGCTACATTAATTGTAATTAAAATTATAATTTGATAATAAATTTATATTCCAAGTATCCAATTTATGTTGACAAAAGTCGAAATTTGTAAATATGGGCCCAAATTACGACGGAAATACTTCTCAAAGTTTCTTCCTTGTTCCTGACGTAAACATTATATTATTAACCGTGTCGAGTAACGTATTATTTTCCTACGAGATATTTTTACAGCATGTACCTATATATATTTTATAAGATAAACGGCAGATGTTTATTCAAGCTTCCACCGAAACACAAGAAATGGTTACGGATTCCATGGTGCTATATCTCCGATCAAATAATACCGATTCTACCACCTATAAAATTTTCTGTTAGAATTATACATACATTGAATTACAGAAATATTGTAAGTACTCTAGTAGTAACTTCAAAACTCGTAGAATATTACGATTGGGGTATGTCATGTATATGAAGAGTTAGTAAGGCGGTAATTCTTACTCGAAGTATGTCGACCTAGACTGGAGGTAGGAACATATCTGTTTGTGATATTCTCTGGTAAGATCTCACTCCCTCTTGGGGTCAATGACAGATGTTTATGTTGGAGGACTACACCCTTGTTGCTACACAGTACATTCCGATTACCTTAATAATGGCGAAAATTGTGTGATGAGTCTTAATTAAAGATGCTTCAGATAACCATAAACTTCAGATAAAGCAGTTCTCCCGTGTATATATCGACATTGACAATAGATTGACACATTAAAATTTTAAAAATTGTTATAATTTTTTTTTATTTGTTGTTGGTATAGCGGAACCGTCATTACGTATAATGACGGTTCCGCTATACCAACAACAAATAAAAAACTATGTAATAATATTTATAATGACTTATTATTAATATTTATTTTCCTTACAATTATTTGTGGTAATGTACTTTAACAAGTTATATTATCCCATACGTATTTGTTTAATAAACCGGAAAAGTAATAATGTCCAAAGTTAACTGTGAAAAGCTAAGCGTAAAATAAATATTTGGTGATGACAAGTTGTAAATGTAAGGTAGACATGAATCATTGCCCGATTGTACGCTCAATTCATTGTGTAAGTACCGCGAAGGTGGCCATGCGCGAACATCCCCCGGGTTACTGAAGTCAGCAATGCTTTGAGACTACAACATTCGCTTTCCATCCATATTTTCTACAAGGTTTTTCTCGCAACTTTGCCTGCGTGTGCTCATTTTCTTGTACAATGATTTCCATACATAATAAGTACAGTGTTACGTAACAATTACAAATGTTATTTTATTGTGTAATTGTTATCTTGACATTTTATGTCGTAATTGAAATCCATTTCAAATAAAAGAATGAGGAAAAAATATATTGACTGTAACAAAATATTTATAGTTCTGACGTGATTAATAAAAGTTAGACATGCTGCGGAGGAAAAAAAATACTATTATTATTTATGCATACTCATTACCGACGTTCTTAAAGTTCTCAAGAAATAGATTACTGTTTTCAACTTTAGAATTTAGAGTGATCTGAATAATTCAACGTTGCCACAGCTTTGCGTAATGTGACATGATAACTCTATTTATACTTCGTGCGTGAATTATGCATGTACTTTCACGTAAGTAATACAGGCAAATAGCAAACGGGCTTCCTGTCCACCCGATGTCAAGTCTAAATTGTCACTGTCGCTCACAGACCTATTATATGCGGTGTATTTGGTGGAATCTATTCTATCTATTTGAAGCTTCATCATATACCTCTAATGCTCTTTTCGCATTTTTTAAATCAACTTAAAAAAATATATGTATAACATTCATACGTATATGTATACGTATAAATATTATACGTATATGTATACCAAAATTAATTCTAACATGAAATGAAGTTATCTACTATTCAAAAGAAAGATTAAAGGTAAAGTGCAAAATTCCGAGCTATTAATGCTGTACTTATTTTTGTGTCTACGTATCAATTGAAGGTCATATCTTCGTATCATCACAAGCTTCACAACTCATACAGCTATGTATGTATTTCGGGAGTGCTATATTATGTTAATTATCCGTATCTTTTAACCAAATTTAATTTTAATATTCCCGCCAGAATTCCACGTTATAAATGCAATCTATTAGTTCCTAAATATTGCAAAACTAATTTGAGCCGTTATTCGCTTGTAGTTCGCATGTCACGCTTGTATAACGAGTATAATAATAAAATCACTGATATAGATATCCATTTTGACAAACGCGCCAATTTTAATCTAAACTTATAAAATGTGACGTACATACCTCTATGTCAGATGCACAGTAGTAATTCTAGTATATTGAACATTTATAAAAGATGTATTATTTTAAAAGCGTAATTAAAGTATAGATCTTATACGATTATATATCTATAATCAAAAATTTTTTGCGCATATTAACTTCTTTGTGATTCACAATTCTGTAACATACAGCATGCTGCACCTTTAAGTGCAAGATCACTAGAATAAGTTTATATTTATGCAGTGTACAGCTTATATTACGTATCAACTGTACCGTGTGTTGGTAATTCATATATAAATAAATTACATATGTACATTTCGTATCTCAATTAGAAAAAACTTGAGACCGAATTCTTATGTTGTAAGAATCTTCTGAGTCTCAAAACATAGCATTAGCCATAAAATTTAGCAACACTACAACTTGAAGCTATGAATGGAAACCGTGCTGAAAGCAGACAGCAATAAATACGGTGGCAGATATGGCATCGATTGCGGAGTTCCGCCGTAAAGTGCATTGCTGCTGAGTTACGGCCGCTGTAAACAGCAATAAAACGTCACGGCAACTCCGGGACTCGCAATAACTCCGACGACCGCTCTGTTCCCAGAATTAATCGAGGAACTCACTTCTGTTTGGATTCTTGTGCTTTGAGAACGCTGCAGTGTTTACGATTAATTTCTGTCATTACTTGTTAAACTAATGTTAGTATCTCAGTGAGATAGTAGTAGGCTGGAAATAGAAGTATTCTAATCGAATCGAAACAGAAATCTAAGGACTGAAAAGGAAGGCGTTACCGTAAGTAAATCTGACTTATCAGCACATCACAGCCGCGCTGCACTGCTGCTATAGGGTATAAATTACTACAGACGATGGTGGTAAATTACCATCAAATGGACTTTGGACATCAATTGGACAAATGTTTGCTAATTCGAATTCATAAAAAATCTTACCCTTGTCAATCTGACAAATGTATGACATTATGTACCTACAATAATATAAGAAGATTAATTACAAAAAATGTTCCGTCCTCGTCCATTGTAAATCCTGTCTCCCTCCCGTCGCTCGGTGGTGCAACCCATGTCTCGCGAGTCCCTCGCCGCAACAAGACACTCGGATCATACTTTATCCCTCTACTCTACAACAGGTTGGTATATATCTATACTTCCGATCAAATGTATTAAATTGATGTCTCTATTATTTTTCTTTTTTTATATGTTGGAGCAGCAAATCTACCCCAGATAAGACGAGAATCTTACCTGGGGTCGACCACAGATACAAAATCTACCGTGCGCGAATCATTCTGTTAAAATTGTTGAAAATGTATACCATGTTACAGATTCTTTACACGGAGCGAAACCGCAAAGTGACAAAGTAATAGCAGATCTCTAGAAACTCAGAACTGTCCTTAATTCTGCAAACAGTAACCCTATCGCGTTACTTAGTTACTGGCAGTTACTAAGAGTTTCTTTTTAATTAGAGAGGTTTTTTTTTTAAATTTGAGTGAGTATAAGTTAGCTCCAATGAGTGTCCGGGGCTTATATCCCAAACCTCGAAGTTTTGTGCTTTTTACAAATCAAATGACGCTGGGTTTAACGGTGAGAGAAACTACAATTTAGGGAACCCAACGCTATGCCATATTTCACCATACGAACGATTTCCTCTTGGTGATATAAAAAGAGCAGGCGCGTGTGCAGTATTGTAGCCTGAGCTCTCCTCCCAGAAGGACATGGGTTAATGATAACGACAAATTTTCAGTCGGAGTAAATCTAAATAATCCCAAAATTTCTATTAGCCAGCGTTTCCATTACGTAGTGCGGAGAGGTCGAAGGTTACAGTTAAATATTCATAGCGGCCCGCTGCGGCCCGCATTACTCGAGCATCCCGCATCCATGGTTAATCCTGCCTCTCGTAATCCTTTACATTGTTTACGAATAACCGTAATAAGATTAGAGTGGAAGTTTAGCGGTGAAAATAATAGTTTTAAGTGGCGTGGCGGTGGCGCGGGGCTGGCTTTGAGGCGTGCCGGCAGGGGAGACCACAATACTTTGCTTGCCACCGTAATGCAAAACGTACCACTGTCTGTATGTGTGGAGGTATGCTTTGTATTAGATTTGTCTTATTGGTGTAAATGGCCGTTATAATTAATATATGACATGAGGCTATCTGTGCATCCTGTCGGCGGGTCGGCGACCCTAGTTGATAATAGTGAAATTCTTAGAGATTCCACTTGGACGGCGTTACTGCTAATTACATTTCTGCTTCGTTATTGCAATAATATAAAAGTAGCAAACGACCATGCAGACGAGCTGACGGTAAGTTAATATTGCCGCCTATTGACAATTGGATGTTTATATTTAATCCCATATAGTATTACAGTCCTGATGTCGGCCACAGAAGCCGTCGATATGTATTCCTTAGTATATCTCCCTTAACACACTTTTTAGACTGGAACTCAGTAGCGCTTAATACGGCTCTTATCATGGTATACATGGTAGCTATACTAATACATAACATTGGATGTGATGCATTAAGACTTAGCCCTTAGGAGGAGCACGGCATCCACGTGTCATATGTGATCGATCCTGGCGCCGATTTCAAGTAGGGATTTTTCTACTTGAAGTCTACTCGTATGTGTCTACGAATCAGTTACCGTACCTATCAAACACACGCAGAATTTCCGATCTATTCTGCGATTATGCTGTGAATGATGGATTTAGTGCTCTATTTTGGACGTCTTTGGGCTCGTATTTTAATAAAAATGATCAGCGAAGTTTACTGGTCATATCAAACCCTAAAAATCGCGGCGGCATCTGCAGAATTTATTAAGAAAACATAAGTTTAGGCGAAATGACTTTTTGAAACATGTCTCACCTCATCATAGTGTCAAAGTTCATTTTATCAGCTTGTTTCAACTTCATCAGTTTACACGTGCTCTGATATATCACCTTGAGACGTGGCAGGTGCCGCGCGGGTCACGACCGTGGGGTCGCCTGTCTCGTGCCTATCAAATGCCATTAGCATAAGCTTACGTACCTGACTTTATCATTAGATAAGGACCTCAGAGAGGATGATAAATTAAGCAATAACTCAAACGCGGCTAACGCTCCACTATGTTTTATGTTCTAATATTGAACATGAAGAATATTCGACCTTTCCGACCGCTTAGTAAGCATGTCACAATTTCATCTGGATACGTTTAGAGTAATATTTAATATCACGACCGCATTTAAATATATAAATTGCATAGAATTACAATACCTACGTTTAATTTATTTTAAGAGTCGAACGACCGACTTCAATAGACTACAATAGATTAAAGACATACACAAAAAGAGAAGTGGTCTTATACCAAATAATAAGATAATGAGGCCTAAATGCCTGCCAAAACTCATGCAACGAATTAATATACACGTTATATTCAAATATTTACTATTACACGAAGCATTAGACCGTTATCTCCGTCATCACATCGGCACCAGGTCCCGGGTAATGGCGCGTATGGAAATTTTATGACGATATTAAACCTTTTTATATCACCTATCGGCCGATTTATGCGCCTCCACATTATTATATTTTGAGGATAAATAGGCTCCCGTTTCACCGCGGACGAGTAACGCTAAGCGACCTTAAAGATTCTACAAATACCTTTGGTCTGTATTGTTAATGTACTGATTAATCCATCTCATAGTCAGGTCGTCACAATGTTTTCATGCAATGGGAAAACGTCGGATAGAAACCGGATCGATAGTGGTGCCGATTATTCTGCTGTGTTCTGATTCCATGTAATAAAACAATTTTACTTATATCATGTATTCTATATAATTTACCAAAAAATGATCTGTCATAGACTTCAAACGGGCCTCAGGTTAACGAAGGTGGTAGAATAATTTGTAATTCAAGTTCGACGGCAACACGGCCACACTAAGTTTTGCCTAATAACAACAATATTTAGCCTAATAGCAGCTGTGGCCGCTTACCATCATGTACAAAAATTATTTTCATGCCGGTATACGTATTTTAACATTCAATGTCTTAAATATATTTATATTACATATCATTTGCCATTATTTAATCGCAGAAAATATGTTATAGCCGTTGGTGGCTTGCGGTGAGACAGTTAATAAATTACCTAAATTGATTATTTTACCTGTAACTACACAAGCGTCTACATGACGAATGAAAACATATCGGTTACGATTTTGTAACATTATACTTCTTAACATACTTGTTCAAAAAATATTATAAACAAATCTTTAATTAGAGAAGGCCACTTTATTCGCGCTACCATATACAGGCGCTTCAGGTAAATATATTAACGTTCTCTGGTGTCCCCGGAATTTGGTAGCGCACTGCCGTGCGCTTAGGTCTCTTACTTGATAATTTACCTAAAATTTTCATTACATATTGCGTTCATACAGCAACCATCATAATTAAGATAACAAACTTCCGATAAACGGAAAAGTTCCGCGTACAGGACGTGTACTCGCAATACATAATTCAAACGTCTCGCGAAAATACAAATGGCTGCCGAGTTTTTCCGCGGGATTTATGTAAATACGTCGGGGGGAATTATTTTAGCGCGGCCGCATTGTAAATTTATGAAAACCGCCGCACGACACTCGTTACGACACTCGCACATTTCATTTACAAGTACCTACATCCGAGATGTGGGGTCAAAGTTGAGATGTCATGTTTTATATATTGCAATGTTTTATGAATTTCTGTTCGCTGGTTTGGATTTAATGTTTATTTAGTACTTTGTGCATAAGTAAGACATTTTAGAGGTCAAAATAATATTTATTGAAATACCTTCACATTCCAAATGGTCGTACTTGGATGACTGTCAGCCCACCAAACGCTTTTTTGGGATCCTGCCATCATAAACACAATTATGCATTATGAATTTATAACGATATAAATCTTACTTAGCGGCAGTCCGCAAATTATTCCAAAGTGGACAGAAAATATGCAATTTATTGCAATTTTAAGAATAAAAGTCGAGTAAAAGTAAAGCTAGGAGTGCGGTTATACTAGTTATTTTCGCGCAGGGCGAGCGGGGCGGTCGGGGCGAGCGGGGCGCGGCAGCTTCTAAGCAATCACGCTGAGACAACACAATAACTAAACCTAGAGGTTTAGCACTTTATTGCACTATTCCAAGTTCGCTGTGATAACATAATGATTACCTTCGGATTACAAACTTTAAAATTGTAAGTGGTAGTTTTTCAATAAAAAAATTCAAACCCTTTTCGTTTGCATAATTACATATATTAGGGATTTCCAATCTACAACTGTTTTGCGTCTAATCTTTAGTGCACTTGTACGCTCTAAGCTCGAAACTAGTGCCTGTGTCTGGAGTCCCTATCAGAGAACCTACAAATTACCACTCGAGAAGGTTCAAAAGACCTTTCTGCGATTCCTATACAAACGCATTTTCGGATACTTTCCCTACTTGTATCCAACCAACTTTCTTCTGGGCTGCTTGGGTTACAATTCATTAGAGGTTCGT
>DWRA01004608.1:0-10666 GCA_018250295.1 Spathilepia clonius
CCATATAGCCCTGACCTTGCACCTTCAGATTTCCACCTGTTTCGGTCTCTTCAGAATTCTTTAGACAGTATCAGGTTAACATCAAGAGAGGACTACCAAAACTACTTGTCACGTTTTTTTGATCAGAAGTCCCAGAATATCTACAGTAACGGGTTCATGTCACTATCTGCAAGATGGCAGACAGTCATCGAACAAAATGGCACATACCTATATATTGTAATTAAATATAAATGAACTTTAAAAAATGATGTCTTGAATTTTCACACAAAATGCGAAGAAACTTTTCCCCGACCTAATATACATCAAACAAAAGCACCAAATGGCTAGCCTACATAGTTGAGGCACTTCTGCATCATCAAGGTTCAAGAGTTGAAAGTCAAATTATTCTTCATACATCGCTGCTTAACGACCTGAATGTATATATTTAAGCGCCAAATAGCTCATTTCTGTAGTTAAGGTAGGAGGCTCTTCTACATTCCCAGGGTTCAAGAGTTGAAGGTGAAATTTTTCACCATATAACGTTAATGTAGATATCTAATACCCTTGTCAAGTTTCATGAGAATCAAGTGGACAGAAACAAAGTTATCCTAAAAAATGTGAAAATGGGGGGTGGTGGTCTGCTCTTCAACTATAACTCAAAGATCTAATCATCAAACGAAACTCATATCGAACAACGAAAGTACCGTAACAAAATTTCCTATCGAATGAAAAAAATGGAAATCGGTCCACAAATACTCCAGTTATTCAACATTATAAGAATTCGTGTTTTTCCAACTTTCCGGGAAAACGGGCAAAAATTTCTTGGAAATGGGATCCCTGTGAAATTGGCCGCATACAGTGACGGTTGAATTATGTCGATCGGTCTCGGCATCGCGAAATAAAGCCCGGACAAACATAAAAAAAAATCCTCTTCCTTCGAAAAAGGAAGTCGGTTAACAAAACACGCGTTTTAGGCAACGAAAAACGTCTCTATAGAAGAATATTAGATTAGTTTATCTTACCCTTACGCGATAGAGCCAGTCATCAAGAGATCCAAGAAACTTAATCCTTTTATTGATTTCCGCGCATTTATATCTTTAAAGATATCTTTTTACAATTCCCGACTCTCGCAAACACGGACGTAAGCCAATACCTATAGCATTACTTTTTTACTTTTCCAAATAGAAATTTCTTCTGTGTTGGTCTATTTTCATTCATAAATACAATATAAAAGTGAGTAAGTATTTTCTAATGCAGGCATACATAGACCAACAATTCTGTACCGTTCCAATTCTGGTAACAGGTATTGGAAAAATGAGTTGGCTATCTTGGACACCAAACAGACTAAAGTAGACTCCACTTTAACGAAACTTGTTGGCATCAGTAACTAATGAAGAAACTAACTTAAAAATTAAAAATAACGTTGTCAAACGTGTCTGTGTTCCGGTTTCAAGAGTTTTGTAAAGTAGAGACATGATACATTACATGCAAATAGGTCATGGGAAGTTTAAGTTGACAACAGATCTGTTGTTATAATTGTGAACTAAATTATGATTGGAATCGTTTTTTTCTCCTACTTTTAGGCACGAGTCTTCTCACAACTGGAGGAGGCCTGGAACGAACACCACTACGCTACTCAATTCCAACACAGATTGATTGATAGGGGTAAGGATTAGTCTCCAATTCGTTTCGGATGTTTTCAAACAGCCCGTCTCATAACACATCCGACAAGGTATAACGACTGCTATCCTAATTATGGTAAAAAAGTGCCTGACGGCTTAACTTGCTCTCCGAAAAACGTGAGCATGCATGAAATTTTACCATTATCGGCCACCCATCCAACTTTCTCCCACGTCCGACATTGCCTAACATTGTAAATACATCGGTTGAGATCTACACAAGCCACAAGGGTTTGAGTTTTTAAGAAGTTCACAAATAAATTTAAATATTTGAACTCCTTCGCATACTCGCACAATATTTATTCACTCAAACACAATGACTTGTAGCTACAATACAAAATAGATTTTTAAGGAATCAAATGGTGTCTGTTTGCATCAAATTTTAACCTTACTACCGGGAAATATAGTTCATATGTAGACCCGACGTAAACCACTACGCGCTACTGCTTCCTCGAGAATGTTTAAAGCCACGTGCTTGGTGCTACGTGACTCCATCAGCGGAAATGTGAGCACTCACCTTGCAATGTTTATGAGTACGTATGACGTTTTCGAAGAACTATTTTGAAAATGACAAAAGTGTTAAACATTTCATTTACGTGCTAGTTATGTACGGGTATACGGAAGCAGGCTAGGGTATTGATTGACACTTCGATGAATATATAAACTATTGTATTTATTCTGAATCACATTTATTTACGACTAAAATTATATTACAAAGAAAATAAAAAAATAATAAAAAAACCTTATACTAACTAAACTAAAAACTAAATATGTAAATATAAAAAATACTTATGAATGAAATTAAATTTAATAATATCCTAAGCTAACACCTAAACTAATCTAAGAGTAATATAATGAGCGTCTCTCGATCACTATAATGGGTGATAGCTATAAGGGGGTTCTGCCCATGTTAACACAATTTTATAGTATATGTTACACGTCGCGTTTAAAACCTATAGTTCGATATTCCGTTATGTACCAAATCACACACTTATAGGAAGTAAATAAACTATTAATTTAAGAAACATGTTTTTTCATTTCGAAATATAAATTGTGTTAGTAAGGAAAAAAAAATTAGGAACGACGGACTTAATTTTATAATGCATATACAATAACAATAGGTGGCCAAATTATTCGGGACAGTATTAAGATTTAGGAAATTTGTAGCTTAAAACGATTTTATGAGAAAAAATATCTTATTTTTAAATGGTTATTTTATTTGATATTATTGTTGGCATAATTATATTTATTTCTTACGAATAAGAGCACTGGAATTTATTGTGAATTTTAACGCAAGTCCAGTTAATCCTCAATTGCTTGACATTTGTTGAAAATTGCTTGTGTAGAAATATTGGTTAAAATATAGTGTGAGTATTTTTCCATTTATTTTTCTCTCTCATATAATTAAAACTGACGTATTATATCTCTTTGCATTAAATTTTTTAACTTTGATGTGTAGACTTCACTCTTATTTTCAATACGACATGGCAACTTATTGTGGCAAAAGTATTGCTCGTCTGACTACAAAAATTTGCGATGATATAATCAATATATAGCCGAGTAAGTGCAATGTTTTAAGCAGGCATGTTAGTCAATAACATTTTTTTTGTGACATTTGTAATACCTTATAGGTATGCTTCTCCTACGAGTCGACGTTGTAAATTTTGGTAAACAAAAGTTCATTTCCCCGATGACGCTCTGGAGAGCTATCTATCCGGACTGTTTTGTGGAGGAAGTTAAACAGCCTGCTAGAGTCATGTGAGTTCCATAGAGCGTGGTTTGTGATCTTAACGAAGGATACAGGGCGCGTGTATTGCGTAGAAGAGAACGTGAAGCAATATCACAATAAGTATGTGCTAGAAATCCGCTATTGCCTTACTTCAAACATTGCTTCTCCGAAGATGAAAAGTACATTTTTATGCACGGCTTGGCACCTTGCCATGAAGCCAGAAGTTTAACTGCATTTTTAGCCGAAAAAACCATTACTACTTTGCCCTGCTCATAAAGCTCACCAGATGTGAACTCTATAGGGAACAAGTTGCAACTCACCAAAAGAGCGATCGCTAAAAAAGCTATCAACACCAAGCAACATGTAATTCATACATACGTATTTTTTTTAATTTGTACTACACTCTTGTAACGTAATTAATATCAATAACATAATAAATATATTTTATTATACTTTATATATAAACTTTCCAGTGTACACATCCCGATAATTAAATAAGGATTTGAGTGGAGAGTCGCTAATAAAACTAACTCGTATGTTATACGAAGTCAATTTAAAAATAGTTGCGCCCCTTAGAAAATAAAGGCTGACAAATTAGTACTACAATATCTTCACAGGTGAGAAGAAAGGACTTCTAACGAGGACAAGTCGACTTACAAACAACCCGAGGAAAATCTCTTAGAAATATATTTTTATTGTTCACGGGTGGGAAGTAAGACTTTCGAGTCATTTTCTTTATTTGAATTGGAACAGGAACAATTTCGTTTCACTTATTTTTACTTGTAGTAATTGTTTGAGAATAAGCGTTTTTCACTATATTTTGTTAGATACATAATCATTTATATAATAGGAATAATGAATATAATATCGATAGTAAATAGTCACTGCCGCGTTGAAAACTTACTATTAATCCAAACAAGCCCCTGAGGACTGAGTTGAAAAACCTCGTATTATGTGTCTGCCTTAAACTTTAAATATGTGGATATTATTAGAACCTTTCTTGCAACGACGGCCACGATACCAAGTGTGTGGACGTTTTATGTATCTGCCTTACTGAAATTATTAATTCCAACATAATCGTCAGCAGTCAGGTATAGTTGCAAAAATTTGTCTATACTGACCTCAATTAGTTTTCATGTGTATTTAAAACGACAATCTAATTTTTTAGTTGGAACTTCAAAATATTTTTGGGGTAAGCAGTAGGTATTCTACGTAAAGTATCGTATAAATACGTTTATTCATGACTTTCATAAGCCTAATAAGCTAGATAGGCTAAAAGATAAAAATTAATAATCACTTATATATGAGACGTCCGTCTTAGTCCTCAGGAGTGGCAATGTATCAGAGATCGACTTCAAGTAGAACCATTCATTATATACAGCTGGTCACAGATCTGTAAGCCATGCAAGAGTAGCAGTGACTACTCACCATCAAGGCTCTATGACCTCACTTGCTAGTTCAATCTAATGAAACAAATGTCCGTTCAAAGGTGTCAAACTATTTTCACTTTCGGATCAGCTGATTGTCCGTGAAAGCATTACAGATAGACGGATACACAAAGTTACTTTCACATTCACTATATAAATATAAAGTAATGCTAGCCTATGGTTGAAACTCGGCCTTTCGATCGAGGAGTTCGAGAGGCCGAAATGCTGATTTTTCAAAGTTATATTCGTGTTAAAAAATAAGTATTACTTTTTTTAAACGTGAAGGAAAACATCTCAAGAAAACCTACCCACCTGGGAACTCTTTAAAAAATCTCTCAAAAGTTTCAAAGTCTACCAATTCACACTTGGCCAGTGCAGTAGGATATGGCCTACACCTATTTCACTCTGAGTGGAGACCCATACCCAATAGAGGAATAATAAAATTCATCAACATTCTTTCCATATCACACATAATAATTAATCCCTTAGCCGAATACAGCTTCTCATTTTTTGTCTCTTTAAACAGACATAAAAAATGAGATATCTTCATAATCGGCGTGCTACTCAAGCATGACAATTAGTCTGACATTATAATAGTTTCAGTATGATCATTTTAAGCGCCTACTCAAATCCTATCAACGGATAGGCTTGGAAAATATGAAGTGTATTTTGTGAACACGTAAAAGCGGTTCTCAATGGTAGTATGAGAAACATTTCAACAGAATGACAATGAATGACATTCTAGTGTTAAGGACTGCTTCTTTGTTCTCACTCTATTCCAAAATTGATAGCCGATATTCGATTCAACCACGATTCGGGCAGCTAATAAATGATTCGATCACCACCCGTTCGAACTGAATTGCTGCTGCCCTAATGCCGTACTTGACGGTTGATTTAACGTGTGAGTGGGGTCAATTAAAAGGGACCGAGTAACTTTTTATTCACAGTCGATTTGTGCATGTAAAATGATACATCATTCACGTGGGAAATTCTGGAGGGAAGTGAACTATATTAAATGATATCGTTGTTCGAACTTAGACGTCCACTCTGGACATCCGTTAAGGAAGTTTAGGGTTCCAGCCTTATAGATTGTGGTTTTGCTATCGAATGATGAATATCATTGGTGAATTGTTGGAGAAACCGATATATTCATATACATTCATAATTATTAAAAAGCAGAACATTTTGGAAACTTGGAACAAATTAACGAATTCCGTATATGAACTGTAGCTTTCCTGATTGCTGATTAACAACTACTTGCGCTTCCACTAAAAAAATGTTGTGCTGGATTAGAAACCACTATATTAACTTGATTTATTGGTTTAGGCAGTAGTATTAAGCATGGAATGACAATATTCCTGTCTCCCACAGGTATGCTTATGCGGGTGTCACAGAATGGAACATGTAGATAGATTTAATCTTGTTCAACTTTGCTATGGAATAGTACACATAAACTTCCAATTTTCTCAATACAACCAAGGTATCAAGATAAATCCTAACATAACATACCTTTTATAAGGAAATAATCAGTCTAGTAGATATCAGGCAATTCAACGCACACATGCAGCACACGCACACGCACACATGCTACAGCATGTATGTACTTTTTGTTATAGTACGAGTACTCACGATACGAAGTTTTGATTTCTTAGTTGTCGATATTTTGACCCAGTTGCATGAATCGTTGTCACGGCGGAACAGCGGTGGCGAGGAGAAACCGTTGACAAGCACTAGCGGTAGATTAATCTATCTACCCTACGTCTAATTCGTTTTTCTTTTTTCAGTTCCATATCACGACACGCAACACTATCTATATCTTTACGCACCGCACTTTGAACTATTTTTGACTTACATAAACTAACCACCGTACACCACGTTTGGGCTAACTTAAAACTATCTTATCTGTTAAAATTCATAGGATGTTTTTTGATCTCTATAGCTTCTCTTACTAAACGTGGAAAGTAATGACGCTTAGTGGAGATCACCTGAGTTTTATGTAATTCCATCTAGTAGTTAAAACCTGCCCTTAACCGGTCCTGCCTTAATAACTAAGAAATCAAAACTTTGTCTCGAGAGTACCAGTTACATAACAAAATGTATCAATTCCGTGATAATATTAGCCTAAAATCATTGTATACTACTTCCTATGAATATTCGTTCCATTATAGACGACTTTTAAAAATGTTTTGATAAATTATATTAATAAGGCTAGCTGTCGCGGCAAACTTCGTATCGCCCTATTAATAATAAAATAAAACCGAGTTCTATATCAAAAAAAAGTAAAAAAGAAAATTAAAGAAATGTTAGTTTAGTACTTAGTTTTGAAGTCGGCGCTAAACTTATATTTAGCTTTATTACCATGTAATCCATTTTAACAAAAATAACTTTTTCACTATTTTAGTGACAACGCACTAATAATCATCAAATAAAAGAATTAAATTAATTTTACTTGAATCAATACAAACGTATTTAAAACCATAACCTTAAGCCTAAGCACAAATGGTTACTCAAACTTTAACCTAAGTTAACCTAAAATTTATTTGAAATCTAAGCTCAAACTAAAACTTAATAACGCTTTTATAAATTGTGTTAACTTTAGTAAGGTAGGTAAGCATAAAACTTTAACAGGTTCGTAACCGTAAACATAAACGTAACCTAATCTAACCTAAGCTTAATCGAAACCTAAACATAAACTTAAATCTCCGCTCCAACGAAACATTATTATGGAACAGTGTCTGCTCAAAATCCCAAACACTAAATAAACACTAACATTTTCTATATACTTACATTACCAGAGGAGAGTCTTATCTGGAAACTTAATATAAATACGTAAACGCTAAATGGCTACCTCCTATAGCTAAGGCAGGCAGTATCACTGCATCTGAGATACTGCAATTGAAGGTCAAATTTATCATCATATCCCTCGGAAGAAATAAGGCAACGTATATATAAAAGCACCAAATGGCTAACTGCTATGGTAAAGGCTGTAGGCACGTCTGCATCATTAGGGTTCAAGAGTTAAAGGTCAAATTTTTCATAATACACCTACACTCAATAACCTTATAACATATTAGTAAGCAACAAATGGTTAACTTAAGTGGTTTAGGCTGGAGGCACCTCTGCATCATCAGGGTTCAAGAGTAGAAGGTCAAATTTTTCGTTACATATCTTTGCTTAGCAACCCTATTATAAGGACATGATGAAAAATTCTACCTCCAACTGCAGTATCTCAGAAAAAGTGATACCGCCTACCTGTGCCATAGTCATTTGGCATTTAGGTTTTTATATTATGGCTCCAAATCAGATACATGCGATGAAAAATTGACCTTCAAATCCTTTATGTATCTAGTATTGTTGGAGTACTGCACGCCTAAACCATAAGTATATGGATGTTTTTTTTTAGAGTTTTGATATTTGAGTAGGTAACAATTTCATAAAAATGTTTTGTTGGGGCCTAGGTTGGTATAAGGATAGGGGTGGAGATTTACGTTCATGTTTAGGTTTCGGTTAAGTTTAGGCTAGCTATAATATGTTGTCATTTCTCAACTGTTTTAGAAACGTTTACATTTTGATTTTAATCAATTAGTATATTTATCACTTTAAAATAACTTCTGTCTTATAAGCGGATACATATACCTATATGATAGCGTAAGAAAGTAAAAGTTTTAAAGTTACAGAGTCATATTGTAAATATTGACTTGAATTTTGAGAAGCATACAAAGTTTTCTTGATTGAAGAAGCAAATATGAATGCAGTCCACCTGATTGTAAATGATCATTGCCCATGGATATCCATTAGTTACAAATAACATTCACAACATCTACTTGAAATGAAACTTTTTTTGAAATCAGTTTAAAATATTCCTGAACTCGTCACATTGGCCTGTGACCTTTGTCCTGTGATCGCAAACAACAACAGAACAAGCCCAAAACGAACACAACTCGATTTCCCGTTCTCCTATTTCATTTGCCCAAAGAGTCAAAAGGCTTCCTTCCTTACAGCCGGCATCAAAAATATATTTCAGAAGGATTTTCTTATTGTAGTACTCGTTCCTGATAAGGGCCAGTTTCTTCTTACCTGAAAATAAAACACTAACCTGGAACTTTTGTCGCCACACGCTACACTACGCTTTAATATTCTACTGCTGGGTATAAGTCTCTCCCGACATCTGAAGGAAGGTTGCCTCATATCTAAGTCGGCTGGGACCTACACCGTTCATTCGAAACGCGAGAACAGTTTCACGTGGTACTTCACCGATCAAACCATAATGTTTTTACCATCTATCGAATGTAAGATATTTACAAACCACCTATAAGACCTCGGGCAACGTTTGATATCTACTATCCAATGTTAATAAGCAAAACCCAAAGCGTAACATGCCCTCCGAAACAGAATCACAATTTATTATGAAAAACCACTTGCGGTCACTCGGTAAACAACAGACCACGCCCGATTTTTTCCAAAATTACGAACCCCAAGTAGGTTTGCTATGATAAAGTGTTAGAAATGGAATAGAATTATACTCAGAAGAATTTGTATTCCAAATAAAATAATAATAATAATAACCATAATATTTGGCAACAAAAAATATATATTCCTTGAAACTACTTTAACTTCTTTTATTTAATAAATGCACTCAAATTGGTCTTAAAACTAGATAAACACTTCGAAACGGCGTCTAAATTACCTCGTAGCGGCTCCAAATGAGCCATAAGTCAAAAGTAGTATGCTCCAGATAACCGTGATCTTTAACATTTTCATAGACGAATAGAACTTTTCTCATTTTAACTTATTCTTTTTTTATCGCGCTACTCGGTTCTTCAGACCTTAAATTTAGTACTCATTGATCCAACGTTTAAGTCTTTGTGAATACTTATATTTGTAGCACCTACAGGATTAATAATGCCCATTGTGATTATATTTATGATCATATATGATATTTGTAATTTTATTTTTATGATCATGTTTACATTATTATGTAAGAAAGAAGAAATTATTTACTTTATCATCACCACAGACATTTATTTTTAAGGCAGCTGTTTTCACGTTTTAAGGATCATTTGTAT
Organism: Spathilepia clonius; assembly: GCA_018250295.1. Lineage (NCBI taxonomy): Eukaryota > Metazoa > Arthropoda > Insecta > Lepidoptera > Hesperiidae > Spathilepia > Spathilepia clonius. The sequence goes on from DWRA01004608.1 coordinate 9,881, forward strand.
AATAATGTAATGTTAATTGAATAAAGCTGAAATCAAAAATACTATTACGATGTACTAAGTTCTAATATGTATATATTACTGTACGAGCAAGTTCTTATATTATGTCATAAAGTGAAAAATATAATTACACTTTAAATTATATTATTTCATAAGGCCCACCAAACAGTTCTGCAGGAATGAAAACGGCTCTTTGATAAAATTTTTGAGGTAGGTGTGGCACATAGTGTGCAGTGACCACAGGTGGACTGCTATCGGAGAAATACTTTTTAAACCAATAAGAGATTATACAGGTATGTTATATGAGTTATAATAATAATAATCTGTGATTAATTGATTTAACTTTCATTCCACAAAAAAAAATTGGCCAAGTGCAAGTCGGACTCGCAGGCGAAGGGTTCCGTAGCATTATCATGAAATAATAAATAAAGTTGAACAGTTTTCCAAACTACCAACATAAGTTTGTTTTTCATAGTATTTGTGTGAATTACAAAGTTATGTTATTTGGTTTTGAAAAACTGCTATATCTAAAAAAACTGTCAAGCGTATCTTGTTCGAATCAATTTTTCTTGAAACTTTTCCTTGACATCTATAATTAATTTAGATTAAGTTGAAGACCTTTCTATACGTCTATAGAAAGGTCTTCAAAAAAATCATCTTACTATCTATAGAAAGGTCTTCAAAAAAATCATCTTACCTACACGTGTGGGGCGTCCCCCACACGTGTAGGTAAGATGATTTTTTTTTTGCGTTTCAGTTCCATGTATGAGTAGAACGTCCCCCCCCCTC
>DWRA01004609.1:0-10665 GCA_018250295.1 Spathilepia clonius
TTTATAACAAACAATTATATCAATTATTTCGTAAATAATTCAACATGAGGTTAATATTAAATTGTAATTCTGTCACGCGCATAAGTAATTTCCAGTTACCTACTACATACCCAATTTCTACTTTAATAAGAAACAAAAAGGCATATTCCATTTTTCTAACATCGTCTTTCCCGTCGCCGCCTATCCGCGGACATTTATCGCCAACTTAAAATTATAGTCGCCTGTTCTACGCAAACTGTTTCATATGGGCACACTTCGACGGTTCCGGTTATTTATGTTTGTGTTAAGTTCGGAAACTATATGGGTACTTGGTACATATTATATGAAAATCTTTAGAGATATTGGAAAGGTTCATTATGAGTCAAATCTACATATTATAAATATACGTTAATTGCGCTTTCTACACTCATAGATCTGCACTATGTTTCCTTCTATCATGGGTGTCATGATCACAAACATTGATATATCACAAACACTTGGAATCCTTATACAGAAAAGGCGTACAAAAAATATAAATCTTTACAAGTGGACTCGGATAAACGCCCTGCCGCTAATAAAAATATATCACAGAAAAAGTGCAGGTAGCAGCTTATTATGGTAGTAGGCCCTAAAATTTCCTATTTATCAAACTTAAGTCAATGATATATATTCACAAAGTCTCATTGAAATCGGTTACATGTTTTTTGTTGTTCGACTCTGGAGGGCACCCCTATTTCTATCTTAAAGCAGCAGTGTGAAGCGCTACTGCTTAGCTTAAAAGGTGTGGTAAGGAACACATACTTATTCGAGACGAACTAAATCCTCGAAGACAGGAACATTATAATGATATTTCTTACAATATTCACTCCACAATATGTATTCGTGCTAATATTTTAAAGTGTCCTGTCGTGTGTACTGTTGCACCAGTCGCATATTTCATTCGCCCGTCGCCGCCCTTCTGCTCCCCTATTCTGGAAGGCCATAGCGACATGAACTACTTGATTATTAAATTGAAGTAAAAAATACATGTAGTCTACTGATAACTGGTACTTAAGTGTCATAGTACATCTGTGACAATCACAAAAGGAGTCTTTCTTGAGGTCGGTCACAGAGATTTGCTGTTCCTTAGAAGCAAGTTGGAATGATATGTTATAACGTGTACGTGATAAAATTTTTTGCTAATCGTTACAGGAACAACAAGTTACTTGACGCAATAATTCTACATATTGTTTCATGGTTTATGCGTCTTTCAAAACTGCTTTTAAAATACTCGGCGACTATCTTTTAGCTTCAGCTTTTTGCGTCGTGTCATTTCTATATACAAACGTAAGGAATAACAGTTGCTGCTTAGTTAGTTTCCAAAAAATACGTCCTTAATTGTAGAAAACTAATTAAATTTAAGCCGTCTAACCGATGATTTACATAAGAAGAGTAACATAAGCGACAATGAGCTAATACACGGGCAGCAGTTCGTGTCAATGACCGTCAACAACTTAAGACTGTGACTAGATTCAAAAACGATATCGCTTCGACATCTTAACTCTAGTTCCGAATAGGTTCGTCGGTCCGGCAGTTAGCATCATTTTGATTGAGATTTACAGCTTGTAGAACAGAGGGCGTAACGTTGTTACAATAAGGCACTTTGGTGATTAAATGCCTTTATGTTGACTGTATATGATTAAATTATTATCTCCCTTACTACTCTGTGTATATCGTAGTAAGTTATTAACTAATTCTTATTGTGAGATTCATTTTCTACTCTATATGATGTCTGCGATATCTTTCTTTGATTATTTTTGTCGTTAATCGTAATATGTAAAGATTCTAAAAACTTATTTTCCTTATACTTTTCGAACATATATTTACTAATAATGAGGTACTTATTTGCAGGTAAAATGGGACTCATTAAAGAGTACAAAAAGAGGTCTCAGAAGCTGGCGATGTATTGGCGACTCCTCTGGTGTTGCAAATGTTCATAGGCGACGGTGACTACTTTCCATCAAGTACCCCTCTCCCTTATCATTAGGATTATATATAAAAAGTAAAACTACCAAAACAAAGAGTTATTTATATCTTTCTGGAAAATAATGTGCATAGCTGCAGGTATATTTTTATTTTTAAAAATTGATACTATGTAAATTTTGTACGTAAATTACACTTTTAACGGTATACTAAAATTAGAGCATCACTGAACCAATCCGTTGAATTAAAATTGACTAATATAATAGAGTAAACAGTACTTTAAAGGTGGTAGAACCCTTCATTGTTCTACTCTAGAGGTACCACCATCACACCCGTTGCAGTGTAATAACAGGAGAACTCATTGAGTGATGTTATATTTTGGTTTGAAGGGAGAAGGAAAAGGACCCATATCAACTTAGTCCTAAAGGATAGCTACGCATCTGTGGCTAACACCAGGAAACTTCAATCTTTTCTGAGGTTTATTATAGATGTCCATGGGCAGTAACCACTTATCATCAGGCAAACTGGATGGCCATTTACTATTCCAAAAAAAACATAGAGTAGTTGATTCCAAAAAGCTTTTGAAAGGTTTATCTCAAGTTTTTCAGAATTAAATTATATAATACGTTTTACTAAACTGCTGAATAGAGACAAAACACTAATATGATTAAGTACGGACGTACGGACAGAATAAAATGTGACAGCGCAGCGTAGAGGACGTGTCAGCGTTTCAGCGTATGCGACACGCGCCCACGACGTATGAATTATAGAGTCGCTATGATAAAAGGGGTAGTGCAGTCGAAAAAATAAGTCGCTTTGTATACTCACTTCCCCACACTAGGTTTCCCTGTGTCGTGCCATGGACAAATACAAAGACGAATACACAAACATCCAGATACAGAACCGAAATCCAAGTTCATGATTTAGATGTCTGGCTGACCGGGGATCAAACCCGGAACCCTCAGCGCGTCAGACTGGTATGGCAACCACTCCGCCACGCGAGTCATCATTGCAAAAACAATGATAGTTTAGTGTCAAAACTACAATAAATTAGTGGTACAAATTTTGTCCTCTCATATCATGGTCCGAGGTTCAATTACCAGACCCGCCTGTGAATTTTCGAAGGCATATAATCGTATGTACATATTACAAATTAATCTTTGACTGTAAAGAAAAACATCTTAGGATCTATATAAGGTTCACAAAAAATTGTGAAGTGTACCAATGCGCACTTTACCAGTATAGAGGAATATGGATTTTAGACTAATATTATCACGGAATTGATAAGTGTGGTTATGTATCGGGTACTCACGATTCAACGTTTTGAATTCTTAGCAGCCGGTATTTCGAGCCAGTTGCATGGATCGTGGTCACGGCGGAACTGCAGTGGCGGGGATAAACCGTTAACCTCTACCCTACGTCTAATTCGTTTTTCGTTTTTAGGTTCCATATCACGACACACAACTAACTGTATCTTTACGCACCGCACTTTACATAACAAATGTAGTAGAATATGGTTTAAATAAATACAAAAATACAAAGAAAAAACATCTCAAAAAGTGTGTCAAGTCTACCAATACGCACTTGGCCAGCGCGATGGACTATGGCCTAACCCCTCTCACTCTAAGAGGAGACCCGTGCCCAGCAGTGAGACAATAATGGGTTGACGATGAAACACAAAAATATGGGGATTTAATGTAACTAGTGAGCTCTACGCATTCGTACCTCCACACAACCATTTGCTAGATTGCATGTGACGTCACGAGCTGTCACATATGCCGACGGGTCCGCAAGCAGCGTATGAACTGGACAAATATGGTGGTGTTTGCTTCACTGGACAGTTGCTACAGTTCAGTTCTATGGCAAGATCAGACACACAATAACTCTCCAATATATCTTGGGCATAGGTAGGATAGTTTTTTGTGTATTAAGCTTTTACAAATAAATTAATGCCATTTATGACGCACTAAGATCTATTTACCTATGTAAGATGTAATGGTTTGTATAATATCTTACATGCGCGTGTATTCGCGCTTGTATCATCGAAATAGACATGCAATGTTAAGCAACGTCAGTCGAAGTCGGAAGTTGGATATATGACCAGTAGTCGCTAAAACTGTTTCGCGTTTCAGTACAGCGAGTGGATCTTATACACTATAGGTGTCTAACAGATGATACCTTACTACTATTTTTTTTATATAATGGAGTAGCAAACGAGCAAGCAGTCTACCTGATGGTAAGTGCAAACTGCCGCCCATGGACATTTGTGATCCACCCCTAGACTAGAATCCCAACTGAAGTCGACCACAAATGCGTTGCTACCCCTGAGGACTAAGTTGCAATACCTCGTTAAGTTTATCTCCCTTACCAAACCCTTCAAACCAGAACACAGCAGCGCTTAACACTGCTGTTATTAGGCAGAAATAAGTGTGGCGGCAGTGGTACCGGTAGACGAACTACAAAGGGTTCTACCACCTTCAAAAAATAAATCAGTATGCAGTTCTACTTAAATCAGTATGGATCTTACTCCGGTGCTTGTCAGTTGCCCCCGCGCTCCCTATTTACTACTCGCATACTCGTAGTATAGACCAGTATCTTTAATTAATATTGACACAGGTAATCTAAATTAAAGATATTTTTTGAGTAAATCGTAACTAATCTACAAAATAAAGCGACGTCGGATGCAGTCAGGAGTGAGATGGGTAACACATAGTGTCTATATTTCGTGCGTGCTTCTGTGCTTAGGAAACTATGTTAAGCAATCATTCTTAACTGTTATCGTAGACCAGTCGTCAACTTTATCGTACGCTTTGTGGATGATTGGAAAATATCCAAAAGAGGGTCGGCCCTAACTTGTACTCATTTTATAAATATGCCCTAAAATTGGAAAGAGATGTGCCCAGTAGGACTCAAAATGGATTGCAGCCAACCTGTAGGTTCAAAACAAATTATTCAAAAACCTTGTAGGTGTAATCTATATACGCATACATCGCTGGCCGCGCATCATACGCAGATTACTGACCGAGAATCAAATCCAGAACCCTTTAGCTTGACCACTGCGTCATGTGGTCACAAATACGCAAGTAACACACGTAGATAATAATAGGGTTCCGCGCAATCTGCGCCGAGTGGCGGTAATGAATTGGCTGGCCTATGATTGATGCGGTTCCAACGTCATCCGCTAATGGTTTGGGCGTTCACGCACTGTGCACAATGAACGCGGCGTTTTAACAGAGTGTCTGTTTTGTTTGTAACGTTTTTTTGCTTCTTGTTTTTAATGAGCAATAAAATATCCTAACAAATTAATACACAAATTTGAGATTTTTTGACATAAGTGCTAAAACACTTTTGTCATAGGTATCTTTACGGATTTAAATGCCTCTCGAAATCATTTACAATTTAGTATTATTAATACCAAATAAACCATGATTAAATTACGGAACCAAAGTTTGTTAAACTTTTAACATACTATTTATAAGTATTTTCAATGGACAGTCACATTTACAAAACATAATGTCATTTATAGATACCTACAGAAGCCGTTATTCATAGCAGTTTCATAGCTCTATAATATTCTTAATATCTGACGATATATGCGACTAAATTAGAGATCACTTGGCTTTTAAGGGCAAACCTTACAAGTATTGTAACAATAAACAAAATTAAAACTGTAATGAAGGACTTTGCAAGCGACTAAGCGACACCATCGCCACCCTGTTTGCTACCTTGTAATAACAGTATTAAGCGCTGTTATATTCTGGTTTCAAAGATACAGTAAGGAAGGCATACTTACCCAAGGCATCCCATCTTTGTAATCAGGCATAGCAACTCATCTGTAACCGATCTCAGATATGACTCCAACCTTATCTGAGATAGATTCCAGATGTCTATGGGCGGCAATTACCACTTACAATCAGATGGACTGCATCGTGTGCAACTCCGATAATGTAAAAAGTTATAAAGCAGTTTCAGACAAGCGACGTTTATCCCGCACAGTGCGTAAATAACATTACGAGTGATCCAAACGCATTTCATTACGTTATGAAATATGATCCCGCGCGCTCCACTGAAACGGAAAAGACGTTTAGGTCAGTGTTGTTTTTGATAAGCAACGGTTGTTCGTTTTATAATTGAATGAGTTCGTTTGTGGTAACGGTTTTTTGTGAAATAGTTTTTATAGGTTTTGGTAGTTAGTAGTTCTTATAGTTATTCGTTATTAAATAACTGGACGTTATATTGAGTCACTGTGTACATATGTGTTAGACTGAGAAGGTTAAGCAATATCAAGCGCCCTATATTCATGCGCAATTGATTTCTGCGAAAGATTAGTTAAGGCGTCGGTCCTAGTAAATATACCAAATTGCTCTTTATTTTAAGATAAAAAATAAAGTTATTATGATTTACTACTAACTCTAACTGGTACTACTTAATTAATACAATTAATGTATAAGTAATTCATAATGTCATCTTCTATCATTCTATTAACATTTCAATATACGATCTCTACTTCCGAAGATTATTTCTTACATTTTATCAAAGTTACAAACCCAAAAATAATATTAATGTCCTCATGGAATTAAGAAATTAGGTACATTCAAAAACTATAGTCAACTATTAAACTCAAATATATATTTTTAAGTTATCTTAAAAATCGCCAAACGCTAATTTCATGTCCGTGAAAACTTGATAGAATGTGATTTTACAGGGCTATTAAAAGTGAATTTCGACACGATCCTATCTGTCACAATCAGTGTTGCACCCTCCAGCGCTGTGAGATTGGAATGCAAATCTGCGATGCGACAATACACCACAACACGAAGTTTCTCGATAAAAGGTATGTTTTTACACGCTTTTTCATATTGCAATACATTGGAAATGTATATAAAACAGTGTTGCCAACTCACGGAGAATTTCCTTAATTCACAGATAATTAAATTTAAATAAAAATGTTTGGAAGCTAACATTATCGTAATTCACAATGCTATGAATCTAATGCTAGAAAAAATATTTTAAAAAGGACACAATTGTATTATCTAATCTACGTCATATTCTTACTAAGCCGTAAATATTATTTATGGAGTTTTAAAAAATGGATTAACTTCAGTTCTGTAGCGTGCCTTTTCTTTTCTTTGAATTGTGTTTCATATTTGTTGAAGAGTTGTTACCAGACTTACTTTAGACGCCGTAATTGACTTACTTTAATCGTAATTTCTACTTCTAACTACTGAATATTATCAATAGTGTAACTGGCCTATAAATACGTATATTATTATAAAGTTTATAAGTGAACACTGTAAATATCAGCAGCGCAGTCAGTACCGTCGTGCGAGTTAGCGAAGATCGTCACGAAGAACCGTAACGATGTTTGTGCGGCGCTGCTGTTTAGTAACGGAGAGCTAGGGTTACCACACCAAATTAATGCTGCACTGAAATGAATACTGATATTAAAGTTCCGCCTGGCAAGTAGTAAATTAGATTTATTATTTACATTTTATAATTTTATATTTGCAAAGTAATAGCTGAAAACATAAGTCAGTTAAGTTCAATCGTTTATTTTTTATTATAAAAGTAGCAAACGTAGTCAAACTGATAGTAAATACCAACTGCTGCTCATGAAAATTTATAATCAACCTCACATAGGATCTGAGTCCTATCTGAGATCGGCCACTGATCCCTATCCCTCAATACAATACTATGTTAGAACGCTTAGTGTATGTCTCTTACCATGTTCTTATAAAATGAACACAGCAGCACGTTATCAATTGTTCTCCTTTAATAAAGTCGCATTAATTGTCACTGATCATCGGGTTAATGTAGTATTTTTATCAACTCCATTACTTTATAACAAGCGCTTTGTAAACTAGTCATCGGTAACGTAAAATTTACTGTAACGCCGGGCACGGTCAAGAATTGGATTGGATCTAGTTACGTATTTTAGAAGATACACTAAGCCGTCGGTCCCAGATGTTATCACAGGATATCAGTCAAAGATTGTAAAAGACCTAATGGAGTCCTCCTTTAGCCTTTGAGTTTTAACGTACTGTAAAAAAGGTTTCAGAAATCAGATTTCGATCAGCGTTTTAGAGCCTTACAAAATGGCAGGAAGAGATTCCAGAATTAGAAACTTACAAGGCAGCAGCCAAATCCTATGGGACTTAAATGTAATCCGTACTCTAACTGCTACACGACTATGATTCGGTGCGTACTGATAAAACACTTTTAACTATTTGACTACAAATCTGTTAATATTTAAGAATGCATCTGATGTCTCAAGGTGCCAACCCTGCAGTTCCCTTCTTCGCCTAAAGGGTTTTGTTCCCCGACAAATTGTCGCTTAAAAACAATGTTATTAAACAAACCGCACGCTGATACGTTTTGCGAACTCATAAATATTAAACAGAGGCCAATTTCGCTTAAACAACCCTACAGCGGGGGTAGAAAAATGTAATAATCTACTGGAAGGCTAACTGAATTAAATGAATATTGTCCGATGAAGGTGCGGGAGTATTTTTGATATTGACATCGGAAATTCAAATTATTATTATTATATTTTAAGTAAGATATACACTTTTGCCTATAGGTTGCCTAAGTTCAGATACATATGCCTTACGTAGTTAAAGCGTCTCGCCCTTACACCTTTCAAATCAAAAAGTAGAAAACTACTGTTACAAATAATTTGACTACGAAGAGTTCTACCATCCTCAACATAACTTATAATGATAAAACTACAGCAACTTTCTTTTCAAAGTAGGTATATAAAGTTAAAACCGTTCGTTTTTAGAAGTTGTGTTCTAGTTCGAAATATTTTTTATATCATGGAAATAGCAAACGAGCATGCGGTCCACCTGATTAGTATCCCGTGCTTCAACCTCAGATGAAACTTAAATGATGTTTGAGGACGGCCACAGGTGCGTTGGACAATGAGTTCCATTCCACTACCGTACATATAGTTGATACTCTTACTTAGTGTTCAAGTATGTAACACATCACTGGGCGACATCATATAGAACTCCAATCCTATATGAAGTTGATTACAGGTTTATAAACACATGAGCGGATGAACAGACATATTTATCTTTATGTGTATTACACAGACACTACTTATGAAGACTTTATAGGCGATTTGAAACAAAACATTCTTACATCACTACACAACACCACAAAGAAGAAATAAAATGTAAAGGTAACATTATTCGGATATCGGTATTAACGCATCGACGGATCCACACTCGAATTGTACTTGATCCGAACCTCCATAAGCCATTAGCAGGTGAAAAAGTTAAGGCGAAGTCATATAAATGGAATAATGTTTTCTTGACATAAAAAGCACTATTAAAATCGATACGACATATTTTCTATAAGTCTCGCTTGAGTATGTTAATATGTAGATATTAAGAAGTACGTCAATTTCGTTGAAGTGGTGTCGTCGAAAGACGTAATAACTACTCGCTTCAAAAACTGACCAATTTAACACTTTAAAAATCGTAACGCATTTTCACTGGAATTTGTGAGAATCTTGACAATAAGACAACTTAAATAGTTATTTGTTTATAGGGAAGTAATATCTTACGAATTATATTAAAAAAGGATTTTATTTTTCAATAATACGTTTAATTTTTTTGATTTACAAAATACATAATGTATATTTTTATACAGAATACTCGTATATCGCATAATCGACTTTTATGAAGTGGTGTCAAATAACATTTGGTAAAATACCGAACTTCTGACTCGGCTCCTCGACTTAGGAACTATATGTTGGTGCGCGAAACCATATTGTACATGTATTTTGATAGTGACAAAATGCATAGAACCAAGAAGTTGCAGTTTCTGAAGCTGTGCTACTCGGGTAGTGTTAAAATTATAAAAAATCTTGAAATACTAGCAAAAAATGTAGGAAAAGTCAACCACACAGTTGTGATTAAAATTTCAAAAGTACTGTTGATAGTACTTACCCTTTACCGGTTTTTAGAATCGGAATTTGAAACGTTGCGAAGTTAAACTTCGGGCCCGTAACTCGCGTGCTCACTGATTCGGCGCGCGCGATAACATAATGCGCTTTGAAACGAATCGGTGGCAATAGTTGTTTGGGAATTATATTTTACGCTTTACATTACGTAATTAATTACCTACCTATTACTGAGACGCGTAGTAGAAACCGTGATTCGACTCTGGAGGCTACCGCCCTAAGTAATTTCACCTAATAATGGCAGTATTAAGCGCTACTGGTTTAACGGGTGCGATAGTGGACCTACAGTTTACAAGGCAATCCAGCTTCAACTGTAACAATGTGGCCGATATAAGGTAGAACTTCGATCTTATCTAGATAAGATCAACCTTAGCGTTGATCATAGATTTCAATGGGCCGCAGTAGCTACTTTGCATCAGGTGGACTACATGACTAGCGCGACAACAAAATCACACCTATTTGTGTCTAATGACCACTGTGTTTTCGACATAATCAATATAATTATGCTTTTTTATATTTACTCAAGAGTTGTAGTAGTTAAAGGTGGTAGAACCCTTTGTAGTTCGACTCCGGCGGCACCACCGCCGCACTTATTTCTTCCTAATAACAGCAGTGTTAAGCGCTGATGTGTTTTGGTTTGAAGGGTGCGGTAAGGGAGATAAACCTAACGAGGCATTTCAACTTAGTCTTCAGGGGTAGCAACGCATCTGTGGTCGACTTCAGTTGGGATTCTGGTCTTATCTGGGGTGGATCAC
>DWRA01004610.1:0-10665 GCA_018250295.1 Spathilepia clonius
ATAAGGTTGCTTGAAGGTGGTAGACCCCTTTGTAGTTCGCCTCTGGCGGTACCACCGCCACACTTATTTCTGCCTAATAACAGCAGTGTTAAGCGCTGCTGTGTTTTGGTTTGAAGGGTGTGTCTTAGGAGATAAACTTACGAGGCATTCCAACTTAGTCCTCAGGGGTAGCGACGCATCTGTGGTCGACTTCAATTGGAATTCTGGTCTTATCTGGGGTGGATCACAAATGTCCATGGGCGGCAGTTGTCACTTGCACAAGATACAGGACTATATATGTTTATAGATTATTGTGAAAAAACTACTCTAAGGCATTCCCATTAAAAAATCTCTGTATGAATTTTTAGGCTTTCTTTTTAAATATATTGAAATTAGAATGTATATTTAAAAAACAGTCATTTGTTAATTACAACAATTTTATATGCACTATACGTATATTAGGAGACATTTATTTGTATACTTATGTTTATTCGCGCTATTTATTGAGCTGTAGATTTGTTTTCTACAAAAAATATAGGAGACAAAGTTTTGCAGTTTGTTCTGTGGATTTCGTAAATTACATACTCAAGCACTTAAAAAACGGGTTCCTATTATATACCAAATAGTTGCAAGTTGTAGTTCAACAACATGATATTTAAAAATACTTCTGAACAAGCCCAGAAGTAGTTTACAATTTCTTCGAATACATGACTGGGCAATAAATATCTAACGAGAATTTAAAAAGAAGACGTATTCACCCTAATGTCTGTCAACTCCTCGTACTTGGACATTCACGAACGATAGTAAACACAAGGCGTAGAGGCAGACAGATATATGTGCGTATCGCTTTAGCTTGGTGTGCCGGTGGGCGGCGGGAGATCGCTCAGCCCGTTCTATTTCTAAATTGAGACAGTCATCCGCAGCCGCTTTCCGCGCAACACCTCTTTGCTAATTATAAATAGAAAATTTGAATATCAACTAAACGGAAAAAGCCGGTGCTGTTTAAAACTAAAAGAAGCTGCATTTTTACAATATTGAAGCTCGACCCCCGAAGTGACCTTTAAATTAGTATGGAAATGTGAACTTTCAGTGGTACCTTAGCATTTTACGGAACAGTGCATTTATATAAACCACGATGTGGTATCAAGGAGGCGATGAAGATGAGGACGAAGACCTACTATGTTCGCCGGCGATCCTCGCCCGGCGAGCTTCCGAAAGCTGGATAAACGTTCCTCCTGTAGAGGTATCTTAGAAAGCCACTTTGTAAAAAATCTTAAACAATACGATAACTTATTGTGAAAGAGACGTCCATTTTAAAAGAATGATCAAATGAGTATTTAACCCGATATATATAGCTCAAAGACGTCCTTTCTATCTAATCTAAAAAATCTTTCAAAACATTTTAAGAACGCTGTTTACACTAATAAAACTTTAGGTACTTACAAACGTACAAAACTATAAATTCGCTCGTTTATTTTAAATCCACTCCAATAAATTCAATTTACTCGTGGTGTTTACTTATTTTGCCGGCATAACTTCAAATGTTATTGCTTTTATGATGTCTAGTGCCAAAGATCGCATCGTTAATTTAATCCTGGTCTTAGATACTAAACGTAGTGAACTGAACACTATTAGATATATACCTACATGTAGTAACTTTATAAGTTTAACTTACACGGTCGTAATAATATAAAATGAGGAAATATATGCCAGATAGGTTCATACCAATCTCTTACGGCATTTTTAACGGGTTATGTTGTCAATGCAATCATTTATTTTAAAATCAAGTTAATAAATTAATTAAGCGATTATGAAATCAAACATGTAGCGCGTCAAAAATTTGCTTGCAAAATTTAATGATTTTTATTTTAATCTAATATGATTTACTTACTCTTAAAATTATGTCCGAAAAACCTATGAAAGTTAACAATTAATTTGAGTTTTTATTGGTATCAGTTGGTTTATTGACTAAATTAATTTTCAATTAATAAACGTAATGATGTTACTTAAAAACTGTGATTAAAAATACACTAGGGAAAACTAAGTATAACAGGATTGGCCAACTTATTGTACTCCGGATCTGGTTTTTGCTAGTTACACTCTGTGCGATCGACCAAATACAGATTTATTTCGCTGCCGCCTTAATAATTTCGGCTAAAAAGCCTTAAATAGCTTTGTTTTTGTATCTCTGGTATTATTCAAAACAAAAAAAAAAGATGGGTGGCTACACCTGGACTGTAGCCACCTAGTAAGTGTTGTAAATTTAGTCTACCGTAGACTTATTACGTCTTATTACTCGTCTACTGTAGCCTGGTTGCTGGTCGGACCGACTTCGACACGACTCCTCAGGTGGAGGCTCGTGAACCATAATCTGCTACCACAACGTTCGCAGATGGTGAGCACGCCGCAAGCGTTGCAGCGCAAGAAGTCGTTACCAGACGTGGCAGCGATGCCGCGGATGGCGGACGGCGGCGGCATGTCCCGCGAGGAGGTGTCGGCGCTCGGCTCCGCGCGCCGCGAGGAAGTGCGCCGCATGCACGAGGAAACTGAGAAGCTACGGGCCAACCCCCTGCTCTACCTTGTCAGTCCGCAAGTTAAGGTAACCTTTGCCTTGACTTTGGTTGAACTCCACCTCCCGGCGGTGGAGCGTGAAGTAAGGTTTTCCCTAGTTACGGGGAAAATTTGACGTAAAAAAGAGTTGCAATCAATTATTTTTAAAATGCGCTTAATTATAATAACTATACAGTATTCTTATTATGAACTCAACTGATGAGACCCTAGTCTATTTGTCAAACCAAACGTTAAATTAACTTCATATTAGAATTCTTGTTTTGATACCGTTTACACTCGTACTGATGAATAACTACGCAAATCCTGCGACTATTGTGCTGGTCTAATTTATCAGTCTTCAAATTACCCTCCGTCATTAGCTTACCAGCTTAAATGCTCAATTAATTTACTAGTAAATTATATATTTGTTGTATTATCGAGGTAACCGCCCCATATTCAATAGTAAAATTTAACTTAATAGTAAACTTTGAAAAGAACCCGAATAGGGTTGGACAGGTGAACGTAGAAAAACATTTCAGTCCATTTTAAATTCTGCAATATGCAATGCGAATTAACATTAATGACGTATATTTATGTATGTTAATATTCAATTAATTTAATGACATGCATGTCTAACGAATATTTTGGGAATAGAGGCATGGAATCCAATCCGCTTAGAATAGAAGTCCTACCTCTATTAATCAAATATCCCCTGTAAATAAAGTTATAGATCTGCTAAATTCCGATATGCCAGCGTAGAGCAACTAAATCCCGATATGGTTGTGCATTTGCAGGACTGGTTCTCGCGGCAGCAGCTGGTGCTCCTGGTGCTGTTCATCAACATCTCGCTGGGCATCATGTTCTTCAAACTGCTCACGTAGCGCCGGCGGCGGCGCGGGGCGCCTCTCCGACACATTGTACATACTCTACCGAACCAGTCAAAACCAAACGATGTTGAACGTGCAAACATAAAACTATACTCTTTGCCTCATCCTTCTTTTTATACGAGTTAATTTTTTTTCTGAACAAACACACGGAAACGTATTTATTCGTCGATAAGGACTTCGGTTTGCTAGTGTACTTTAAAAGTTGTGTAAGTGTGCAAAGAAAAGGAAACTAAGTGCAAATATGCCCCACCCTCGTCAAGTTTGTAATAACGAAATTCTTATGGTGTGAGAGTGAGATTTTTGTGTCCACTAGTCGAAATCTACGAGTGTAAGGAGCACGAAATGTTTATAAACCTGCATATTGTAGGTTTCGCTCTTGTAGTAATATTTACGCCTTAATGCCACGAGGATTATTTATTTTTTTGGAAACATGCGACCAGAAACGTGATAATTAAAAACTCTAACCGAAGAAGGCTAAATAGGCATAAAATTATTGCGACGTCCGCTGCGGACTCGATGTTGAGCTAAAATATTATATATTTGTAGTTATTGTTACCTAGCTGCCCAGAATAAGTACTACATAAATTTTATAAAACGTAGTTTCTTAAAACACCCACACTCCAACGGTTAAATTGAATTGAAAATGTCGATCGTTACTATAATTTATTAATTTATGCTAAATATATTTTATGGTATGATATTTTATGAAAAAATATGTACATTTAGAAACTTTTATAAAAACTTTTCTATTCTTAAAAATATAAAGCGAAGTACTTAGGTCGCGCGAGCCTTGCTTTCATTCTAAAGGAAAACTAGAACGGTAAGTAGGTCAATACGTAACAATTAGCTATAAAATCAATCATGATTGATCCCATTACAAAACATTGCCTGTTACATATATTATGTAATTTGTTTGCTTTATATACGAACAATTGAAAGCATAACATTATTTTCCCACTATGTAAATGTCTCACATGAAATATTGTTGTTGAATTATAAAAAACAAGTTAAAATTATATACGAAACAATTGGTGCACAAAATTATATACAATTTCGTAACCTTATGTCGTAACTGTTGTAAATGATGTCAATTTTCTCGTAATAAAAGGTTTTTATATATGAACTTTAAAGTATATCTTATTAATTTATTAATATTGTCATGGAAAGAGTGCGTAAGAGACTGTTGTTATACATACAACGAAAGTTGTAGAAAACGCGCAAAAGTTTAAGTGTTGTATTAAAGTTCGTAAGACAATTTTCGCAGTTTCATTGTGTAAAATATAAGTTTTATCAGTAAGAGTTTTAATTACTTGTATCGATTTTATCTACGTTTCACAAATAAAATATTTTAACAAAACTACACAGAATTTGTTTTTATACCTACGACCTACATAAATATAGCACGTGTAGATGCCTACTTGATCTTAGTGCCCACAATGAAGAGTGATTTGTGTTTTATTATTACAGCCTCTATACACTCTACTAGTAGCCTCTTTAGTCTCTTTTCTATCACAGAAGAGATGCTACAACACAAAGACAAATGTGCCTTCTTTTTAATCTTACGGAAGAAGCAAACGACCATGCAATCCTCCTGATTGTAGTGACCACTATGCCCTGCCCTACCCATTGACATCTGTAACCGACCTGTAAAATTAGCGTCCTACCTGGGGTCCACCACAAATGCCATACTACCCCTGAGGACTAAGTTGAAGCTCCTCGAATATTTTCCTTACCGCTACTTTCAAATCGGAACACTGCAGCGTTTAACTTTACCGTTATTAAGCGGAAAAAAGTGTAAGTGGTGCCGAAATCAGGGGTTTGTGGTTCTACCACTTTCAAACATAGAACCAGAGGACATATTTATCTTTAAATACTTGTCCATTCGATCTGGGAAATATATGTCGTGCCGGCACGCTGCATTATGAGACTCTTCACGGACTGACTTTATAACGACGTCAATTGTACAATCAAGTAAAAGCGCCTATTTTTAATAAGGTGCATTTATAACCTGCAATTTTTTTTTCACATAAAAAAATAAGGGCTCGTAACAGGAACATTTTTTTTGTAACTTACATTGGAAACACTTGTGTATTAAATATTTCATTCACTTATTAATTGTATTTTATTTAAGTTACACTTCTTACTCTTTTAGAATACACAGTAAGTATGTACAAGAAATCGCATAACACAATAAAAAGGCACCAACACAATCAATGTAAGCACTGTTTCAAGTATAAATGGTTGTATATAAAGATATATATACTTATGGCTTTGCAACTGGAATACAAATTAATAAAATTGTACTATAATTTTGTATAGATACAGATACGCACAATTTGATCAATTAGATTAAAACTATACGGCTTCTTACAATACCAAGGTAGCTTAATGATCGTTAGACTTGAATGGACGTCGCTACTAACTCGATACGCGATTCGTGGTTTTCTGTGACTAATACTACATAAAGATATGGCGAATAACAATAAAAATTCAAACAGTAGCAGTGCTCACAAAATATCGGTACAGTTTTTAATATAGAGGAATTAAATCAAGAAGTTGTTAGTGTGAAAAATATTAACATCTTTATTTTAATGTCAACAAAGCTATAAATAAAATTAACTTTTTTTGAATATTAGAACACGCTCATAAACAAAGCGAGGTCAAGTCGAATAAGTTTAAATTAAAATTTATATTTAATTTTAAATGAAATACAATCAAAAGCATAAATTAAAATATATCAAAACATTTAAAAGCGTATCTTATATATTGTCGAATTTCAAGGTTAAAGAATCGAATGATGATGCGATTGATTTGGATGATGTGCTGCCGAAAATCGGGGAATTTGGGATTTACCAGAAGTTTCTGTTGTGGCTGGTGTGCTTGCCAGCGTGTTTACCGTGTGGATTCTGCGCCTTCAACCAACTGTTCATGACGGACACTCCGGACCATTGGTGCCTAGTTCCAGAATTGAGAAATATGACGCAAGAACAACGGAAATTCCTTTCAATTCCACGTAAGGTAAACACGAAGATGTATTATTTTATCACGATGAGTTATTAAAGCAATACTCTTGATTAATTCTGGCGACTGTACAGTTAGACCTGTTTGTGCCTTTTAGAAGCAATGTAGACCTATTGTAGG
This sequence comes from Spathilepia clonius, assembly GCA_018250295.1. Taxonomy (NCBI): domain Eukaryota; kingdom Metazoa; phylum Arthropoda; class Insecta; order Lepidoptera; family Hesperiidae; genus Spathilepia; species Spathilepia clonius. Next base: position 6,558 of record DWRA01004610.1, read on the forward strand.
CTGGTGTTATATGATACAAGGGCATAAACACAACACAACGATACATGCACGTACACGTCAGTTAAATAGTACTTCTTACTCATAAATAAGGATCATAGAATTCTATGGGCTGCAAACCAGTAAACCTTCTCTTTTAAATTCTGAAATCACAAATAAGCATGTAGTCCATCTGATGGTAAGTGGTCACTGCCGCCTAAGGACAGCTGTTTACTTATTTCTGCTTTATAACAGCAGTGTTAAGCGCTGCTGTATTCTGGTTTGAAGGGTATGGTAAGGGAGATAAACTTAAGGAGGTATTCCAACTTAGTCCTCAGGGGTAGCAACGCGTCTGTGGTCGAATTCAGTTAGGATTCTGATCTTATCTGGGGTGGATCATAGGTGTCCACGGGCGGCAGTTACCAGTTACCATCAGGTGGACTGCATACTCGTTTGCTACTCCATTATATATATATATATATATGTACCAATTCCATATAGAACAGGAATTGTACTTAAAGCCGATCACACATGTGTTGAGTCTCCCAAGGATTAAGATGATCGCCTCATATGTAAGTAAACCGCATCCAAAAGCATGAATTGGCTTGGTTCTGCTTTCAGCGCTTAAATATCATCAGATAACACTCACCAAATATTTTCCAGGTAGATGACAACACGACATTCGAAAACTGTATGCGATATTCTGTAAATTGGTCTGCCATCTTACACTCGGATAAACCTATAGAGGTAAACCAGTCGTGGCCAGTAGAACCATGTCTGGACGGCTACGAATACGACACGTCTGAAGTGATTTCCTCAATAGTTATTGATGTAAGTCTTTAAGATCAATAATATAAAGAGATTATAAATATCAAAGGTGTTAAAATATCTACAAACGCGCTCCTATTCTTCTTTTTTTTTTGTTTTTAAGTTGTAGAAGTAGCAACCAATAATGTCACCAGATGGTAAGTTACAACTGCCGCCCATAGATGTCTGTAATCGACCCCATATAAGTTTAAAGTCCTTCCTGAGCTCGGCCACAAATGCGTTGCTACCCCTTAGGACTAAGTTAGTTAAGGATTAGATATATTCCCTAATGCTCGGGATATCCCAAAGATGAAGTGTGACTTAATTGGTAGTAAAAACAGATGTGTCACGTGTATCATAAAAAAGCAATAACTGCTTCACGCCAGAAGTAGTACGTCTGACGGTGGTATTTACTGTACACTTTTGACCACTATTTAAATCCCCGTTTTTATTATAAAAAAATTGCATTTTATTTCATGTTTTTACAGTTCGATCTCGTCTGCGAATTTGATATGTATCCAACACTTGGATTGGTTGCTTTAAATGTAGGTGGACCAGTTGGAGTGTACTCATTTGGGCTTTTGAACGACCGAATTGGACGCAAAAAATCGTTTTTTACCTGCCTTTCAACTCTACTTCTTGGGAGCTTAATGACGGCATATGCTCATGAATATTGGTTCTGGGTGATCGCTAGAGTAATCGTTGGATTAACAATTCCTGCTGTCTATCAAATACCGTTTATAATATGTAAGTTTAGATTCTATTTCACGTATAGGTTCAGATATTTTATTTATGAACAAAGTGATGTTTGAGCTATACTCTGTTTTTCAGCTTTAGAACTAGCCGGACCAAATTACAGATCATTTGTCACCGTTATGACTTGTATTTTTTATACTCTGGGTTTAATTTTACTATCGATTGTGACATACTTTTTGCGCGATTGGAGATCTTTGGCATTGGCTACATCCGTGCCCTTTTTCTTCTATTATCTATACTGGTTCGTTTTACCGGAGTCACCGCGATGGTTACTGATGAAAGAACGGTTAGAAGAAGCCAATAACATTTTGAAAAACATAGCAAGGGTAAACGGGAAAGAACTGCCAGAGGAATACACGAGTAAACTTCAAAGACAAGTAATGGAACAAAAGGAACGTGGATATATAGAGGATAAATCACCCAGCGTGTTTGCTTTGTGTCGCACTCCGAATATGAGACTAAAAACCTGTCTAATAACCTTGAACTGGTGCGCGTCTGAAATGGTCTACGTGGGGCTGAGTTACTACGGCCCAGCTATTGGCAGTAACCAGTATATGAGCTTCTTTTTGTCATCAGCCGTAGAGATACCTAGTTATATAGTTTGCTGGGTCCTCATGGACCGAGTTGGTAGAAGATGGCCGCTGTGTTTATCAATGGTTATTAGCGGAATTTTTTGCATCGTTACGGTATTATTACCAAGCGGTATGTATTACTAAGTATAAGTGTTTATTTCCGTAATATTGGCGTGACTAATTCTAATTAAACTCAATTAAAATTAATAATGTTATTAATTAGCTACTTATGTAACGCTTGTCACTCGTGACGGCCAAAGATCGGTCGCCAACTGTCATAAATTTTGAAAAATACACTTTTTCGCACGAATACTGATGGGTAATAGGAAAAATTATGACGGGGAAAAAAATATTTTTGCGACTTAAAAAAACTGAAAAAAGTTCATTATGATTAGAAACTTAGTATTAGGGTCCCGTTTTTAACCTTTGGGTACGGAACTTTAAAAATAGCTTATGGGAGCTGCCGATGCGAATTTCAGTAATTAATAAGCATAATTATTATTTTACTAGGTTCTCATATTCACATTAAAAAATAAAAGACAATGTTGTCCATACAATTCCATTGATGATTACTATTATTTTCCGTTTCTTTCTATTTCTCTGAGAAATAAACAGAAATAATTCCATAGGTAGAAGTTTTTCGGAAAATTACTCATCTATATCCAGTTAATTTTTGGCCGTTGCAAAATTAATAATTAAATTCATCTACAATTAACTTTACTATTTTTTGTTTCCTTAACCTGTTGTAATTATTTTACTCCTAATCACATGATATTTCAGACGCACAAACGGAAACCCTCATTTTGTATTTAATATCAAAATGCTTTATATCAGCATCATTCTTAATAATATATCCATATGCTGGAGAATTATACCCAACTGAGTTGAGAGGTGTGGGTATCGGAACATCAGCATATATTGGAGGTCTTGGCTTAATTATCATACCATTCATTAATTATTTGGTAAGATTTTTTAAATATTATCCTATTTAATTAAATTATTATTATTAACCTTGCTAATATAATGTAAGGGCAAGAAGTGCATACGTTATTTTATAACAACAAGTATTGAGGGTGTCAGGCACGTGCCCTAGTAGATAAATTAATATTTTTCTGTACATATATTGATGATGAGAGGCTCGTGTCTACGTGGCTGTTACGGTAGAATTTAATACGGTATTACTTTTAAATAAACTAATTATAAATAAAAATATTATTTTGTCTGACACGTTCAATGTCTGTTTAAATAGAATTTAAATAGTGGATGTTTACATGTTACGTATGATTGGATAAATTTATTTTTATATTTATAGTTCATTGTAAATTATCGAATTATTTCATTTACATGTTTAGTTTAATAATGTAAGGTCAACAAATATATAAAATTAGTTTCAAAAGGCTAATTTATAGTTACTGCTTGCCTTTTTTAAAATTAAGTACCTTTAAAATTTTATGTACGATAATTATACTTTTTTATGAATATCATGCATAATTATACGATGGCATATATTGAAAAACATGGGCATTTCTTACAGGGCTCTAGCAACTTAGTACTACCCTTAGTAGTGATGGGTGCGGTGTCAGTAGTGGGCGGTCTCACAGCGCTGCGGCTCCCCGAGACGCTTCATTGCTCTCTACCACAGACAGCGGAAGAAGGGGAAGAGTTTGGCAAGGACTGGACTTATAAAGATTGTTGCGCGTGCGCAGGAGCTAGGTAAGAGGTAGTACCGGTTTTTAGAATTGTGTCAGACGTAAAATTCCTCTTGGATATGAAATATATCAATATTGTGCAATAGTCACTAGTAAGTTCTTTTTTTTATATATATGATGGAGTAGCAAACGAGCATGCAGTCCACCTGATGGTAAGTGGCAACTGCTGCCCATTCATGGTTGATTGGATGATCGAATGGACATTCGTGAGCCACCCCAGATAAGACCAGAATCCCAACTGAAGTCGACCACAGTTGCGTTGCTACCCCTGAGGACTAAGTTGGAATG
>DWRA01004611.1:0-10663 GCA_018250295.1 Spathilepia clonius
AGGGTACATGTCGACCTCGGGTAGTACTCTAATTTTAACTGGGGTCGATTACAGATGTTCGTGGGCGGCAGCAGCCACTTATGCCACTTACACTGAACGATTATATTCTTTTTAAATCATATAAAAAATCCCAAATAAAAGTTAATTAAAACCACCTTTCTTTCTCTTTCACTATGTTTATCCGGTTCAATTAAGATTATATAAATGACATTTCGTGTATTTTTACCTGAACCTAGCAAGAAGACATCGTCTATGGAAGTATGTTATACTAAAGAAATCGTCGATACATAGTTGCCTTTACATAAACAAAAAAATCTATATCACTACTTTGGTATTACAGTTTGCAATCAGTAATAACATAAATTATATGCTTGAGTAAAAAAGTACAAAATAATCAATATTCATTCATAATTTTAATAATAAATAGTACCATAGTAGTTATAACTTTGTCGGTATCTGTAATAATCCATTCAAACGCGAAAGAAACAATTACTCTTCGGCATACAATTGTTGGAAACAGCTCACGTAGAGTTGCAAAAGTCGCGAAATTCAGAATAAGCTTTCTTTCCGCGACATTGCAACTTTCTGTCCTGGAATTGAAAAGGTAAAAATGCAAGGCCATTATTCTTAGTAAGAGCTCTGTACGTGTAACGTTTCTTTCCTGGAGTATAATTCCTTTTTAAAATCTATGTGTGTTGTTTTTCCTATTGTCAGATGAATTCAGTTTGACTTCATACATACAAACTTTATAAGTAGACTTTTTATAAAAGACTATTTGTTATAAAGGTGAACCCTTTTTAGTTCGACTCCGGCGTCACCACCGCTACACTTATTTCTGCCTAATAACAGCAGTGTTAAGCGCTGCTGTCTTCTGGTTTGAAGTGGTAAGGGAGATAAACTTAACGAGGCATTCCAATTTAATCCTCAGGGGTAGCAACGCGTCTATGGTCGACTTCAGTTGGGATTCTGGTCTTATCTGGGGTGGATCACAGGTATCCACTTATCATCAGGTGGACTGCATGCTTGTTTGCTACTCCATTATATAAAAACCGGCCCATTATCCGTTTTGTTCAATAGGTTGTATTGTAGCCATTTTAAATATAGCGCTAGCACGCATCTTTGACCAACTCAGTTAGGGTTCTAATCGTATCTGCGGTTGATGCTGTTCTAGATTAAAACAATTCTTAAGTTTCAGTGGAAGGATGAAAATGCCGGTTGACTAGCCGGTTGAATTATGAAGCGACCATCTTACTCCTCAATAGTAGTGACACATGTGTGATTGACGTCTACATCAATTTTACTTCAAAATTATATATTTCTCTAACAATACATTACTTATGGTAAACGTAACGATACGATAAAACCAGAAGCCAAATAAATTTACACAAAAATATAATATAACCTTGTTCAATTTAAAGCCGGTCCTAACAACTCAAGAACGAGGGGTTAAGATATTTAATCCGTTGTTAATCAGCAGTCGACGGTTATTTTACGACTAGAAACGATCCTTTGATCCTTTAATATTAACTTTTAATAGCCGGCTATTTCACGAGAATTAATATGAAATTTGCATGTTAATCGTCCATTCAGTATAAAATCGTAACTTCCAAGATGAAGTTTCTTGCCTCGTTAATGAAATTTCTAGCGGGGCTTTAAATTGTTCCTAATCAACCGTTTTGAATAGTAATTTATCTTGAGGCTAGATATAGTCTGAGATTAGAGATATAACAGCTACCAGTAAATTAATATGTGATGCATTTTCTTGAAGGCTTTAACTTTAATTTGTGGAGAGCTCACCAAATGCTGTATTTTTTTTGTATTAACCAAGTGATACTTACAGTGGTAACTGACGTATTTGACGACAAAATTAAGTAACGTAAAAGGTTATAGAGGACGGGTGTAAATAGAAATGGCGTCATTTTATATCGTAAACTTTATTTTTTTAGATTTTGTGGGCGTCACAATAAGAGATGCAGGCACAAACTTGGTGTCAATTGTTCTTAACACTTTATAGTCATAGTTCTACAAAATAATTATCTGAAATAGTCGTAGATATTATTTTACACAAACGAATAATTTGGGCAGTAGGTACAAGGCCATGCCCATTCGTCTCCAAACACAAGAAAATAATGATCCTCCTTGATCACTCACATCAGTACTTATTGTTTGTCATCTGTTCGGCCACATACATCGACTCCACTAGAGGCCTGTTGTCTCAGCTCTTATTGGACACTTAACATGATGACAATGCAACGACTGTTGATCAGAATTTAAAACAATATTTTCTTTCATTGCTCAAGTACCAAATTAAACAATGTGAAAAATACGAAAGTCATGCTAAGTTTAGTTATATTTAACCACTCTTCTCTTCCTCCGACATATGCCTACATAAAATACATTAGATTTACTTACAGTTAGTATGACAGCAATAATATTTTAAAACATAAATAGGAGTACAGGATTTTAAACAAAGAACTTTAATTGGACATTTATAAAATATGTTTAAATTTAAAATAAATTTGTATGTTTTAATTAACATTCAATCATGTTAAATAGTCCAATTTAAATACTCCATAATGGCATGTTAATTCTGCTACCTTATTATTCTGAAATAATTAACGGTTAAAGAATTAAATAATTTAATTTCGTATTGCAGAAATTATCTGATGGAATTCGATTTAAGTTTCTAAAGGTAGAACTGTATACATCAATTATAGTGGGATAATGTGAAAGCAGGACCCCTGTGATGTCTTTTGGGATCTCAGATTTGTAGACTTTCAGGTGTTAATTGGCGCCATTGATTTCTTGACGGCGGATATTTTTAAAGGTCCACATGACGTTCGTCCACTTGATCCACTTGATCGTTCATGAAGATTGTAGTCTGTCACAATTTTTTTTATTATATAAAAGTGGCAAACGAACACGCAGTCGACCTGATGGTAAATAGTACCTGCCGCCTATGGACATTTATGATCAGTACCATATAAGATTAGTCCACCACAGGAACGCTTTGGATAACTAAGTAAGTAAGTCCCCCTTACCATACTCTACAAACTAGAACACAGCAGCGGTGTTACTGTTGCTATTAGGCAGACATATGGGTGGCGGTGGTGCCGCCGTATTCGAACCACAAAAAGTTCTACCACAATATGCGTTGTTACTCCCGAATACTCCCAAAAATCTCATGGAAGCGTTCCTTCTTTACCAAAGTATTCAAACCAGAACAGAAACGCTGGACGCTATTGTTATAAAGGAGAAATGGTGTAGATCCCTAACAATGTGTATAAATTTAATTTGTACGTATCTATAAGTTAGCGAAACGTGCTACAAGTTTGCTTAACACATTAAATTGCCCACCATCGTACAATAACGTTCGAATTCCGTAAAATCTCATATCCACAATTCCATATCGCGTTACGTCTCGCCGAGGACCGTCAACGGAACACTCCGCTGAACAAATTGTGTTTGTGCACGTTATGCCACGTTTAGGGCTGAACTGAACAAATACAGTGATGCTTTTGCACTAGCATTGGTAGATTTACTAATCGGCTAAGTTAGCTGGAGTCTAAGACGGCCGATTTTAGAAGCCAAGACAGTTAGCTTTAAATTTTGACGACCTTTTTTTACTGCCTTATTTATATTAATTTATATTAGCCCTCAGGGGCAGCAACATATTTGTGACCGGGTACTGGTAGAACAGTGTTACAGTTGGTGACGTCAATGCCAACTTACTGCCAGGTGGAAACTATATGCTCGCTCGCTAAGATAACAAAAGAAAAGTAAAAATTATTATTAATAATGTTAACCACGAACGCCATAAGTTTTCGCTGGACGTATAAGATTTTTTGATATGAAAAACGATATTTTGTTATGAAAAATATATAACTGTGCTGACAACCCTGTGTTTGCAACACTAGTGTTCCGTTGGTGCTAGAAATAACCGCTCAGATTTACCTAAGTTTCGCTATTTACCGGTTTCGTTGCTCTTAAGCGGTGTAGCTATATCTTCAAAGATAGCGCTATTTACTATAAAGAAAGTACAAGATAGTATAGTGATTAGTTGGTACTCTTCAAACAGATATTGCGACTAATCGAAACAAGTTGCACTAAGTATTCTCTGTGACCAATTCGTAAACAAGTTATTTAATAGGCATAATTAATAATTTTATTTCATTTCATTAGAATACTACTTTAGAATAACGGTATCGTGTAGTTTGTTAAACGTGCGAATGTAATATTATCTACTAATGAATTAACCGAGCCGGACCATTCTTGTGTAAAGAATCCTTATAATTGCGTAATAACAGAATATTCTTAAGTAGACAATTTTGATATTCGCTGTTCCTAAAAAAGGCATTTCCCACCCAAAAATACGCACGTAATAAAATATATGTAGTATTTTGTAATTTTCATACTGTTTAGGAATGGCTTTTGTCCATCTACAAATTTAATCATTGTAAATTGTCTGATCTTTGCCAATTCTGAAGCGCAGCTAATCCACCAAATATAGTAAGATAACCTTTAATTCAAAATTCTCAGACCGGAGATTGCGGGCTTATCCCTCATATTTTCTGGATTTCATTAAATTCTCGAGACCTCCACTTGTTCAATTTCTCAATTGTCTCGAGCGGACGTGAAACCGTTACCTCAGAGAGCAATTCCTTTTAGTGAATTTTTCATCGCATTAGAGCAATAAAAGTCGCGGATATGCCATCTCGCTTTATCGTTATGAGGCCAATAAACGAAACCACTTCAATTATCACTTCGCTGCTTATGTAACGATCTTCCGAATTTATATGTGAATTCGTTTTACCCAGCAACGGAATAGCAGGAGCCATGTAATAAAAGGATAATGTTTTCAGAGAAATAATGTAATTTAAAAGAAAAGTTATTTCTAAGTTTCAGTGACCGAAGTTACATTAATTTTACGTCCTTTTTAGGGTTCCGTAGCCAAATGGCAAAAATCGGAACCCTTATAGATTCGTCATGTTTGTCTGTCCGTTTGTCCGTCTGTCTGTCTGTTCGTATGTCACAGCCATTTTATTCGGAAACTATTAACACTACAAATTTGAAACTTGGTAAGTAAATGAATTCTGTAAACCGCTTTCCGAATTATGTACAAAGTTTTGTACGAATTATGTTTAAATTTAGGGGGGGCTACTCATATATAAAACTGAAACTAAAAAAAAATCATCTTACCTACACGTGTGGGGTATCTATAGAGAGGTCTTTTGAGAAAAATTACATTGAGAACACAACTTAGTAATTCATGCAAACATTATGAAAAACAAACTTATTTTGGTAGTTGGAAAATTGTTCAACTTTATTATTCAATGGTAATGCTACGGAACCCTTGTCCTGCGAGTCCGAGTCGCACTTAGCCGGTTTTATTTATTGTTTAATAATACATGAAAACGATATCAGATATTATTAATTAATTAAAATAGTATGTACTTTTTTGAAACATATTGAGAATTCTGTAACTCGTTTCTCGTATGAGGAATAATTTCTCACTTTTTTATTATTAGTTATGTTTTGGATATACGCCATAACAACATATATTCTGTGAAAATTTTTATATAGTTACTCTTTGAGAATGACCAGAATATAGAACCGTAAAAATAACGAAAATGCATATTACAGTAATGGAATAAGAATTTACTAGAAATTTCATAATGAGTTATTTTTAACAGCATTTTCCAAGCTCATATATCATGCAAAGTTAACCAAAACGGTGGAATATAAATATCCAAAATTTCATTGCAATAAATAAATAAGGATATCTTAAATTTGTAATCTTGGATCCCATCCAATCTCGAGAAAATGTTCTTATAACCAAATTACCCGCAGTTTAATTAAGCGGAAAATATTTAATGGCAAATAGGGAAACATTACTTTTTGGCTAAATTAAAAACATCGAAGCGAGGTTCCCTTTCTAAGTTTTATTTAACCTTTTTTTTTGTTATCGAGGGGGAAACCTTCAAAAGGTACCCAGTGCCGTGGGAGCGGCACGGGGTTATGTGGGATTCTTACCGCACTAAAACCCCCCCGGTGGCCGTCCTCAGTGCTTCGTGGAGGACTCCTGGATCTCCAACTGAACACACAACCGGAGCCCTCCAAGCGCGTCGCCCCTACGGGCTCTGCACGGGCGGGCGCGAGAGATGCGCCCGCCGCACCGGCCGGTGCACGGCGGCATGTGACCACACATACCGCCGTCCTTCCCGGGGGCGCACACTGGACGGGTCGAGCTCCCACTCTTGCCGCCCGCAACCCCGGAAGACCCCTTTAAGTCGCCTCTTACGACAAGCAGAGGATACCGTAGCCCTATTCTCAACCCGGAACTACAGGGACGTCTTAGGATTACCTATATATTTATCTCGTTCTTTTAATATCGCATAAATGATTAGATACGTGCCAACGGAATAACTTCAGCATTCCCGAATTTAAATGGTTGATTGCCGCAATGAATGTTAATTGCCTGAGAATTGCGGTTTTCGAGTTCCGCCAAATGAATTAATTCGCTCGCTAAACAAGCAAACTTCTTGGGCTTATTGAATACTAATTTCTTTATCTATCTCTTATTATTAAAATAGTTTTCCTCGCTGTATACCAACATTATGGCATTACTGGGCACGTATCTCGCGTCACGATGGAAAGAGATAAGTACACGCGCGTCAGTAAAATCGTGCATAATAAAAGGTTACGCAAGAACTCCGTCACGCTAGAAATAGGTGTGGCGGTAGTACGACTTAGCTTGAATTGAAGGTGATAGAATCCGTGGTTTGACTCTGGAAGCCCTGCCATACTTAATTCTGTCTAATAACAGCAGTGTAAAGCGCTGCTGTCTTTCGGTTTAATTGGTGTTGTAAGAGAGACCTACTTATTGGAGGTTCCACCTTAGTCCTCAGGGTAGCAAAGCATCTGTGAGCAAGCTCAGATAGGATTCTAATCTTATCTGGGGTCGATTACAGTTATCACTTACTATAAAAGGCTGCAAGCATATTTGCACGACTGAATGTTTATTTGAATGATGCATGTTCATGCAGTTGAACATGCTTAAAAAATTCAGCTCGGCACTCGCTTTCTTTTACCGAAACATAAGAACTGCTTCAGGCTAGTGTGATGGTGGTACCAACTGGTCGGGTTCCACCGTCAACTTTGTTTTTACCATTTACCATTAAACCGATGGAAGGCACAATGTCCATTAAGCGACCGCGTTCTAAATGTCTGCTAAAGCGCCACACTTTACGTTATACGAACCTAAAATGGCCCATTAAACGGAATGTGGTTTAAACTATTTTGAACGTTAAATTTTCTGTAATACAGTTCCTTTGGCATTCCAGTACAACAACGATATTTGTATTCAAAGCCCGTACAACTGAACTCTCGGAAGGAACAATTGACATTCAACAGGTACTACTTGAAACGAGAGCTAAACGCACAGTTGTTACGTGAATTAATGTTTTTTGCGCCCTTTTCTTTTTTGCTTTTTATGAACTCGCTCTTAGTACAAATTTTTAATGAGATTAAATTAGCAAAAAATAGTAAGATCATCCCTGCTTGAGTTCGGTTACGATGAGTTAATATCTGTGGTCGAATGTCTGCAATATATGAACTATTAGAATGTACGGGTTAAATCATGCAAGTTTTTTGAGCTTAAATTAGCAAAAAAATTTGTAAGTGGCAACTGCCGCAACTGTAATCAACCTCAGATTAGTCCTGCTTGAGATAGGTCACAGATGCGTTGCGGTCCCTGTGGTCTTAGCTGGATCGCTTCGGATGAGTCTCTTGTATCTTCTAGTCTGTTGTATCGTGTATCTTTACCACGACCTTCGATTATACACCAGCACTTAACATTCCTGTTATTAGGTAGAAATAGGTTAGGCTGTGGTAACTCCAGAGTCGTATCACAAAGGGTTCTACCACCAGCCGGTGTTATTTAACTGAAAATAAAAATAAAGAACAAATAATATAATGATGATTTTACATAACAAAAAAAAAATAGATACTGATACGATTTATAAACCTAGAGATTCCTATATGTTTGTACCTAACAATATATTTAACTTAAATTGACATTTACGATATCATTCATAGCAATAGGTCAATAATAAATTCCAAACCAAAAACACGTTTACTCCATTACAATAAGTCACGTGTTTTTAAAAACGAGAAGCCTGTGTAAATCGCCTATTGCGGAAAACTCGAATGATAGACGCCATTTTCGCAATATTTGGTTTGATTTTCGTAAACTGTATCATTTGCGCTACTAAGGCTAATCTGACGACACTAATATATTAATATTTATGAAGTCTGGAAGGGTGTGGATGCCGGCTGACTTACAAATCACGATTACGTTTTATCTTAGTCTTCGGGAGTGGCAACGCTTCTGTAGTCGGCTTCAGGTAAAACATGATATAAAAATATAATCAGGCAGGCACGGCAGTGCACCCGCCAAGTCGAGCAACAGAAAAAAAGGTACAGTCTTAACTATCTATTTTCGAAGCGATTCAGGGAATTTTCGACCTCCTGTAACTTCCTTGTGGATAAAGCAAGGAACCCGATTTTTTCGTGAAAGCGTAATGTGAGAGATCATTGCATAATGTAGATAGGCATATTCCCAAATTACAAAATCAAAATTAAATCAAAAAAAAATTTATGTAGATTTTATGTAGCTTACGTAGATTTTACGTAGGCTCTATTATTGCCAAGTCATTATTTGGCCGACTTGGTTTAATATGCCTGATATTAAACCGCAACTTTTTGTGGTAGAAGAACTGATTTGATTTGAGACTTGCATTTTTGTACATCTTATGTTTTTGATTACATTTTGTCTGACACAACGCATTCAGTTTCTATAGAAATAAATGGAACCTTAAACGTGAAACAGTTGACTCCACAGGTAGTAATCAAGTAATCAATAAAATTCTTTAGCACTTTAAGCGATTGTTGATGGCTTCACTCAATCAGTGATGTTGATTGTTTTTTAATTTGACACAAATAAGTAAATAAAAACGGTCTCCATACAGCCCTACTTAAGTCGAAGGCACACAAATAAGAAACAGTCGGCACGGGCAACTAGAACCAGAACTCACATATAAATTCATAGCATAGCAAACGAGCCTGCATGCCACCTGATACTAAATGAACACTGCCCTTGGACATCTGTAATCAACTGCAAATAACATTAGAATTCTGCGTGAAGCCGGCCACAGATGCGTTGCTGTCCCTGAGGAATAACTTACTACTATCAGGATAGTGTCTCTCCTTTGCAACACGAATATCGAAATAAAAGGTGGTGTTGCCTCTGGACATGCACTATGAAACTACCATATATTTTTTGTATGGTAAGTGGCTACTGCCAGTTATGAACATTTGTAATCAACCCTAGATAATATTACAGTTCTACCTATAACCGGCCACAGATGCATCGCTACTCCTGAGTACTAAGAGGGATAAGTATGTCTCCCTTACTACACCCTTGAAATCACAATACAGCTGCGCTTAACACTGACGCTAATAGGTAGAAATAGGCGTGGTGGTACCGCGGGTGTTAAACTACAAAAGGCTTCTACTTATAAAGGTTTCTACACCCCAAATTGGATATATTGATTATTTATTGATATAATTGTATACACTTTAGTAAATCTTACATTTCATCTAAGTACTTGGCCCAGCTTTCAGTTCAGCATTGAACTAAATGCATATTTTCTGAAGTACTTCGATTAAATGGACTAGCAAGAAAGTCTACGATTGCAGAAAAAGGATATTTGCAATACTGGAGTGAATTTACAAACGGTATTGAATTGGTTCTTAGCTTTATAAAAATGTTCGAGACAAAGAAATAGGAAATACATAATAATAAAAATGCTATGTCTGGACACATTGTTTTACGCCTATTACTATTCCACTTCTCTCTCTGTCTAATAAAGTAATACGCCTTAGTCCACCATGCGGGCCCAATGCCAATTGTCACACTTCACACAAATTGAAAAATCTTATGGTTTTCTCTCACCGTTAAAGCAATTGTTAATGAATTTCTAGGACAACTTTGAAAAGTCATGCCTCAGATTCTAATATTTCTAATGTCAAATCCACTCGGTCGAATTTCAAACCACTAGACTATTACTTTTTAAGTATCGGATTCCGACTACTACTGAAGCATTCTGATAAAAATCAAAAAGTAAACTGTTCTAGAATATTTCTTCATTTCTTATTTGTTTCGTTGCGTTCAATGTTTGTACAAATCAGGCGTTCTAGATTACATCGCACTGTAAGTCTATATCGATATTGTAGAGTGAAATTATTTATCCAAAAGAATAATCTAAATAAAATGCAGCTTTTAATATGGGGACACGGTAGTGCCTTTGCCAAGTTAGGCAAAACAAAAGTAAAGGCATATCCGTGTAACTTTTTGAGGTAGAGGATCTGCGTTGAGAGATGAGATTCTAATTGTTGCCATAAATATAAGCTCTCCTGCCCTAGATTAGTATCTCCAGGGATAAAGCTAATAAGCTCGGTACTAGAAGAGGTCTGTATTCAATACTGAGGCATGTACAAGCTGCCATTCACTAGTAGGTTTCCTCACGATTGTCCCTGTAGTTCCGGGAGGAGAATAGGGCTACGGTATCCCCTGCCTGTCGTAAGAGGCGACTAAAAGGGG
>DWRA01004612.1:0-10662 GCA_018250295.1 Spathilepia clonius
TAACACTGCTGTTATTAGGCAGAAATAAGTGTGGCGGTGGTGCCGCCGGAGTTGAACTACAAAGGGTTCTACCACTTGCTTTAAAACAGTGAGAGAAGAAGGGGGAACCGACACGCTCGAGTTCTTGAAAAACAAAAATTTCAAAATTGAAGTGTAACAATTTGGACTTGGCCAGCACGATGGATTATGGCCTAAACCCCTTTCACTCTGCGAGGAGACCTGTGCCCAGCAGTGGGACAGTAATGGGTGGTTAACAACGACGTATATATAAGATTTGGGTTTTACTTAAAGGTAAAGAGTAGTTGATAGATTCTTAATTGTGGTACTAACGCAGTGCAGGATACAATCACAACTACTACTGGTTCAAATAAAAATGTTTCCAATACGTAGTAGATATTACAAATCAAAGTAGTTCGCAAGTAAACGGAAGCTATAATTGAGTGGAGTGGTAGGCGTGGGCCGGGAGCGAATCGGCAGGCCAGTCGTTCCGCGACATTAGCCACCGCACATGCGGGCCCATAAACTGACGCTGCGAATTATATGGCGCCAACTGTTTGAGCATTTCCAAGTTCACGTTATATGAGATAATGTGAATATGAAGTACTATTACGGGCAGGCCACGTGTTATATAGAATAGCTGCTTTCTAATTAATCGGCAATAGCAAAAACATTATCCGTAAGATGCCTAATCGAAAACGCGTTTGCTAATTTGATTACGCTTTGCTACCGTCCATCAAGGCCTTTCTAACGCAACTACGTTAGTTAGGGTTAATTGTTATCGTACTTAACGAGCTGACATGACAGGTGGTAAGCTTTAAATGGTAATGCGGGTGGTAATTCGAAGCTGTTTACTTTGATTTGAGCGATGGCATGTGATTGCGTCGCCGTTGACCCAAACGAGTTGCTATTTCGAGATAAACGCCACCATAAACGGGCGACAGCGACCGGACCGACGGCGCCCGGTGCGCTCACGTAAATATACGTTGTCACATCTACTTTCTAATAAATGCTGCTTTGTTAGGTGCGGGTATCCATACGCATTCTGGCACGATAATTCATGTAGATCGCTTAGTTCGATAAGCAACATTCCAGTCTCAGTTATTACGGTTTCGATTCAGCTCTTGATTTAATAATACCTAATTAAAAATATAATCTTGCCTTGTCCTTATACTTGAAAAAACCGGACGCTTTTGCATAATTTAACTTCATTAAATCGTTTTCTTACATTTTATTTTCCATATTTTAGTGTTGTATAATACCACGTAATAAATTACCCAACAATATGGTGTATTAAGGCAATGTATAAAATTTTAGGATTCCCATTAATTAACTTGTTCCAGATGGATGAATGGAGAGGCAGAGTGGATAGAGCGACCTCCAAGCAGCGCACGAAAATCAACACCCGATAATGGCACGTGGAGGTCCACCAGCACCTTGGGCTGGCGGGAATCCTCGCGAAGTCGGGAACCCAGGAGATCGGAGAGTAGCGCGGAAGGCAGCTCCGGACTGACGTGGTTACAGAGGCAACAGCAGAAGTTGCGAGAGAGGAAGGAGGCTCGCGAGAGGGTGGCCAGGCTGCCGTTGGAATGGGATGCGCCTTCACGACACGTGCGCAGATCTGCTAGTCATCGGTGAGAAATTATTTCTTGTTCTTGTTTGTAACAAAAATCACAATAAATTTCCCTATATCTGATATAAATGGTTTTTACATATTATTCTACAATAACACCTCCATAGATTTCATGTATTGCTTAATTTTGACGACCAGGAGATTAATATTAATAATGTCAGTAATATTTTTGGATTATAAAAGCATTTGAATACAACTTACGTAGTTTGCAACTACGAGTACCCTAAAGAATTTATTTCTTACAGTGTGGACGGGTATACAAGCGACACGACAGCTTTTGCAGATGACGACGACGATTTTAGCGTCCCACTTCATGTGAACACTGCTCGCACGCCATTAAGAACTGATAGCATCAGTCCACAAGCACCAGACAGGTAAACCAATCTTATTTCAAGAATACTTACTTGCTATATAATAATATGTAAGTGTATTAAACACGTATATAATAAGCAGTTAGGACTTTTCTACGTATTAAATGGATAAAGATGTATATGTTACAGTTAAAACCAGTCTTTAGATAGAATGCGTTTTCCCTAGTTAGAATTATTTTTTTACTAAATGCCTTTGTTAAAACTAGAATTGACTAATGCTCAAACTGGTATATAATTTAGAACTAGTTCTTATTAGACAACACGCGCTTTTCCAAAGTGAATCAGTTAAAACTGTTCTCACAGTTCATCGTAACTTATTTTCATTGATCGCGAGACGTCATCTGATTCAACAGTGACACTAAATTCAAATCTTGCCAGTGATTCAAGCTTTGCAAATGACACAAACTTGAAGTCTTGACAGTGACACAAAATTCAAGTCTTGCCAGTGACACAAAATTCAAACCTTGCCAGGGACACAAAATTCAAGTCATGCCTTCAAAATTAAATCTTGCAAGTGCCACAAACTTTAAATCTTTCCGGGGATATAAATATCAAAATTTTAAGGTTTGTTACGGTACTTTCGTTCCTGGACATGGGTATAGGCTGATGCAAGGTCTGGTGTAAGATTATTAATTTACTAGGTACAAATTTTTAATTAATATTTTTAAAACTATATCATGTTTTCAATCCCAAATTAGTTTCTCTAGTGCTAGATATAACTAAAGCACGGAGTGACAACTAGTTTTATCTGAAAATCAGATATATCAGTGGTAGTATCTAGTATTGAGTTTTAACAAAAGCATTTAGTCAGAACTATTTTTAACTAGAGTAAACGCGTTTTGACTGTAATATATACATGAATAAAGTTGTAGAATAAATCTATATGTGTCTGAGTACTCTATACTTCACTGTAGTCATCTATATTTTTTATTTTACATATTATAAATTTAAGAATGACATGTAATTTTAAATGTGCATCAAACCACAAAATAACAGACGAACTTATAACTTTAAAAGATTTACACTTCTCGTAAAATTAAAATTACCCGTAAAACATATATGATCCTTCGTTTCCAGAACCTCGTCTAGGAAATTCATGTATGAAAAGATGACGACGCGCGAGTGGAGCGCCAGCAGCACGCCCGTCGGCACGCCCGCGCCCGGCCTGCTCTCACTCGCGGAGCCGCTCTCCGCCGACAATATCGTAAGGATCTATTAACACCACTTTAAAACATTGCTACAGATTACTTTTTATGTTTCCGCTGTCACATAGTATTGTTTACTTTTAAGTAAATACTTTGTCTGTTTTTACTTGACAATGTGAATATGAAAACATAAATGCCTGACATACTAAAACAGTAAATTTAACAATAGAACGGGTATACCCATGACTATAAGAAAATTATTTGGGTTTAGTGTAGTCGCAATACCTATAGATACTTACCTTCTTATAGTTATGACCTATGTACCTACTTACTTCACAGATATAACATAATAATTATATGATATTGTTATTTAGCTAATACCACGAAATATATTCTTAACTGTTAAAAACGCGTCACATCTAAGACAACATAATCAAAATTAACAAAATAGTTTGTATTTAACGTATTTTATTTTTGCGACAGATCCGCGAACGATCAGAGAGTTGGTCGCGTGCGGAATCGCGGGCAGAGTCCCGCGCGGAGTCGCGAGCGGGCACGCCCGCGTTCCCCACGCACCCGCGCACGCCCTACCCGCCCACGCCCACGCCCTCGCTGTCTGCGCGCCCGCCGCGATCGCCGCCGGTTACCAGGTAAACATTTGTTTTAATAAAAAATAAATTGTTAGGTAACCTCAATTAATTACCTGCAAAGGCAAGAAAATACGAAGGTTCTTATGTTATTCGTGTTAAAGTTAATGACTTCCTTGAACGAGCGAGCCTAAACATGCCTGTTGTTAATATATGTGTGAGAATTTAATGACAATGAGTACAGCATATGATAATATAATGAAATTAATCTTAGATTTTGATTGGATTAGATGTAATGAAACATGTATCTATCGTGCAAAGGAACGTCAATTCGTGAACCTGATCATAAATACTATTCCTCTCGTGGGCGCACATTCTTTTCCACAATGAAAATGTTTAGACTACAAACACCTTTGAAAAATGTATTAAAAACTCTTAGAAATTTAAGATTTCTTATAATGTTCAAACAACCGATAATTCATTTCTAATACACATTTTATAATCGAAAATGGTTTCGGAGTGCACCTGAATCTTTCACATTTTTATTTCTTATCCCGAGAAATGTGTATGGGATTATCCCTATAAACATGACGTATATTGCAGAAAAGAGCGCGAAGGCAGCCCCGAGTCGGAGTACCGCGTGTACAACGGCAGCAGCGGGTCGCGGCGCTCCAGCGAGAGCGGCGGCGCCGAGCCGCAGCACGTGGCGCCCGACCGCGTGCGGTTCGCGCGCGACACCAGCCACTACTGGTACAAGCCGAACATCTCCAGAGACGACGGTGGGTATTCAATGTAGAATCTCATTGCTTTTTTTAAAGCTTGTGTTTGACAAACTTGATTTACCTAGGTATTGTAGGTAGAGGTAACGTTCGCTGGTGGATCACTTCAAGACCGGAGTTTTATAATTGAGTGTAGCTAGCGCGAATGTTTAGTTAGACGTCTGTATAATAATAATGTTTAGAAGCGCATTGGTTTAACAGTTCATTAACTCATGTTATCTTTAAAAGATATATTTTAACGTAAAATTTAGCATAACAATGGTTTATTTTTTTTATAAAACGCCCGATATGTATGCAAAAATGGCAGAAATTTCAAGTTGGTGGCATTACTTATTAATTGCGTCTTTCTTATTTTTTATAAGTTGACAAAAGCGAGACATTATACACATCCGCCAGTTTAAACAACAATGTTTATTAGCACGCGTGGTACAAGAAGCATGTAATTACAGCGGTGGCAGCGCTGCAGCCGCTGGAGGAGGGCGCGTTCATCGTGCGCGACTCGAACTCGTTCCCGGGCGCGTTCGGGCTGGCCGTGCGCGCGGGCGGCGGCGTGCGCCACTTCCTGGTGGAGCCGGCGGCGCGCGGCGTGCGCCTGCGCGGCTGCCCCGACGAGCCCGTGTTCAGCTCGCTCTCCGCGCTCGTGTACCAGCACACCGTCACGCCGCTCGCGCTGCCCGTGCCGCTGCGCCTGCCCGATAGGTAATACTGATGTTGCGCTCTATGTATTTAGACTCAAGTTCAACGGGTTATGGTCATTTGTGAGGGGTAAATTGTACTAATTTTTGTAAGGTTGTATTACATTACAGACACAATTAGCAATAAATAATATAGAGATTGTTTTACAAATGGATTGTTAGCTGTTAGCGCCTGTACAACTTCACTGGGCAGGTTGAATAGAAATTAAAGTATGCTAGTATGTTACCGATAGATTTGTACATATTGATATTTAGTTGTTATACTTCCTATAAAAACTTAGCGACTAAGTATTTATTACATCGCAATAATGTATAAACCAAATTATAACTACACGTGAAAGATAGGACACTTCACCAGTGCTTAATTTACTTTAATTACATTCAAATAAAAAAAGACCCATTTAGGTGAATTGCTTACGAATATAATATATTTATTTTACTGACGTGTGAACCATGAAAGCACAAATTGACCGTAACCGTGTACCAGGGACCCATGGACGGGTGGCGGTGCGAGCGCGGCAGCGCGCGCGCTGCTGGCGACGGGCGCGGCGTGCCACGTGCTGCTGCTGGGCGCCGAGAACACCGAGGCGCTCACCGGGCCCGCTGCCGTCAAGCGCGCCGTGCACAACATACTGCAAAAGAAGGTCAGCTGCCACTCTTATTTTCATACCTCCTTTGTGACATCTGTAGAAGGATGTTAGGATCACTGTACTCGCATGTTTAAAGATTCTAGTAGAAGTATATGGAAGTCGAATTGATTAAGAAGTAGGAACTGTCTCAATAATAAATGATTCTATAAATGATCTGAGTACAACTAAATTTTATTTTCTTTTACGTTTGGGTACTGAACATAAATTACAGAAACAAAGTACTTACATTTATGTGGCATAGCAATGTAAATTCAAAAGCATGTACCAATTATAGGTTTCTCGACAAGATCAGAAAACAAGTAAATAAAAAAGAGATGAAAAAATATACATAGCCTCATGTAATATGTATTATAATAACGACACGACTTAATTATGCACCTACTCACTTATGATTTTTTTATATTACTTGTACTAGTTTCTTAAATGAGTTAAAAATTTGGAATAATCCGGTATTTTGCCATATGGATACATTTTTGTGAGGATAATGTACAAGCCATTAGTATCTGCATCAGGTGACGCTAACGAGGACAAGACCAATTTCCACGTAATTGTCATACATTTTAAGATGATGAAGAATGTTCCAATTCCCCAGGCGCCGGCGCACGTGGTCCACTTCAAGGTGTTCGGCGGCGGCATCACGCTGACGGACGCGGCGCGCAAGCTGTTCTTCCGCCGCCACTACCCCGCCGCCGGCGTCTCCTACGCCGGCCTCGACCCTGAGGAGCGCCGCTACCAGCACAACGATAATGGAACTCAAGCCGAAAAGTAAGTTTGTGACCTCCTACATTATTATATACTCTAAGCTTGTGACACTTTCCTTCACATAATACAGAGGCAGAAAATAAACATGGTGTCCACACTATCAGCCCCAGATGCGTTGCTAACTCCGCCGACTAAGCTAGATTATCTCGTACAAATTCGTCCTTTGCCTTTATTCACCCTATTCACCCAAACTAGAAATTATCAGCGAATATGTGTGACGCTGGTGCCCTTGGAATCAAACCACGAACAATTTTCAAATAATAACCCCTCTGAAATATTTTGAACATGTGCGTGTAAAATTGACGCCTAACAAATAGAACCTTTCCCTCCGCGCTATAGTGCCTACTGATATGTGAACAAACGTCTTATTTTTGTATGTATTCTGTATTTTATTAACTTAATGGTTTGTTTACAGACGCGTCTTCGCGTTCGTGGCGCGCGCTTCGTCGGGCGCCGACAACCAGTGCCACGTGTTCGCAGAGCTGGAGCCCGAGCAGCCCGCCACTGCTATTGTTAACTTCGTCAATAAGGTATTTTTACTTTACTGCTAATTTATTTTGTAGTAACTTAGTTCTATTTTATGTCATCCTTTCAGGCTGTACCTAATGTAATGAAAAATAAATTAAAAGCGATATTCAAAGTGATCCAATCGATTAAGTTATTACTAAATACAAAACTGTCTATTGTTTCAGGCTCTTCTCGGAAACTCCCAAAAGAGGGACATCATTTGAAGAAATAATTGAAATCACATTGGATTATAATTTAATTTAAATACTCACTATTAAGATCAGTGTTTAACACGGATGAAGCAAATTTAATTTAATCGGTTTATAATTTCTTGGGTTAAATACGTATCTATTTAAAGTCACGTCATCTCTTACTATACGATTTATTCCACTATTATTTTATGAGATATTTTCATTTTAATTGAACTTGGTTATTATGAACTAATTTAAATTTATAAGTATATCTATTTTCAAAGATTGAATACGCTTCATATTCACCAAGTACAATTTATTTTTAATGTTAGTTTAAAGGTATAATATAAACATGATAATTATGCTATTAATACTTTAGATTAGAAAGGAACTAACTAGTCTCATTTAATTTAATGTAGTGTAGTAACATCGTGCGTGCCTAATATAAAAATAAACAACATTTCCAGTGAAAATACGTTTACCATTATAAACACGAATAATGATAAAGGAGTAATAGATAGGTATTATTAAAATTAATTACTGTTAGTAATTGCATTTTGTTTACATAATTTATTTATTTTCAGTGAATGAATTAATCATAAAACAACGAAAATATATGTACAACATTGAATGGACAAATTATTTTGTTAGCATACAATATGTTACATTTAAATTTCAATAAGTACATTATTATCAAATTCGTCTACTCAACAACGATACATTTTATTGAAGTAACATGTAATGTTATTATTTATATTTTAGGGAAAAGGCTAATCATTACATTGTTGTAGAGGTTTAAAGCCAGGTAATGCCTTAACCGTGATCTATGCATAGTACATAATTATTATAAACATATATATTATGATAAATACGATGCTGTATAACCAGTTTATGATATTAATTTAACACATTATAATAATGATAAATAACTGTTGTAAAATGTATTTATTGGTTATAAATAAATATTATGGAAATAAGCTGTATTTTTATTCAATATCAGACTAAAATATTTTGAAAATCGATAACGTACAAAATAACGTTTTTTAACTGAAGATTGAGTAGTCTTTTGTATATTAGGATAACGGAGCCTGCCAAAGTTGATATGCCGGATCGACAAGATAATCCAAGGGTGGTCAGATGAATAGGACAAAAATGAAAAAATAATTATTTTGTAGACGTACATTTTTATTAACAGAAATTACATTATGTTAATATTTTATTTAGTATATGTTCAATAATGAAACATCGGCCCAGCCTCCGATATCTCATTACGTAAAGTTAATTTCCTAATTAATAACTTCATTATGCACGTGCTCTATATTTGTACGGATTGAGGCGCGGTGTCCGGTGGCCGCTGCGATGTCAGTCTTCTGAGCGGCCGAACCTCAGGTGCCCGTAGTCATCAAAAGCGTCGTCGGCGCGCGCTGGACGACTCCGTATGAGGCCGTAGTCCCGGTACAGGTGGCGGGGACGGAACTCTTCCTCGTCGTCTAGTACGGGCAGGTGGCGGACGTTGGCTGCATCGCAGCAACGTTGCGTTACTACTACCGCTAAGGCGAGAGCCAGCGCTACGAGAGTTACGGTCCGCATGATGTCCGATTCTGGAAAATACATTTGAATATACTTATTTCTACTCAGGTTTTAATATAAGAACCAATACATGAAATTTTTAGTGTATGGTCTGCCTTACAGGAACGTGCTTTACCTGTATTTTTTTTAAAACAATATTTTACAACTTTGACCAACCTAGTTTTATTACTTAACTGTTAACCACCATAGACAAAAAAATATACCATAGATATAATAATAGATGAAAATAAAAATGTCTAAACACAAGGGTATTAACAAGTCATTAAAATGTGAAATACAAGATAAATATATAAGAAAGAAAAAGAAATTGTGATTTTTAATGCGCCGTAAACTATAGTATATATAACTATATAGGTATAGTTGTACCTATTTATACGGACATCATCGCTTTTAATTTTACTTAGGTGCATAAACCGCACGAATATAACGGGCGAAAATCAATTTCTATTGAACTGATAATACAACAAACCATAGATGAACAGACAAGGATCATAAAATGACTTCTTCCTACTTACCAGCTTTTACCAAGAATGGCTCGATAAGATGGTAGCTGGCATTTATATAGTGAGGCGTCCGCCCTAGCGAAAACAACACTCCCCCTGCTTTAATATTCCCCTCGCAGCCTGGCTTCCAGAGGCACTATGAAAATTGACATATTTCAATTATTTAAACAGACTGAATTGATCTCATTAGATGCTTGAAATTATTTTTCCTAAGATCAAAAAGCCACATTTTCTTTGAAAATATTATAAATTTGCAAAAGCTATTTGCAATTTTATTTTTATCTGAGCGCCGTAGACATACCAGACCTGACAAGATTAGTTCTTTTTATAACAACAACATAAAAGTTTGAAAAAGGTCTATTATCGTGTAATTATTTATCTGTGAATTTACTCCAGTGTTAATTCTACCCGCCATTTTGGACAGATATCATTTCCCGCCATTAAAATTTAAAACTCATTCTATTTGACGCTGAATGAATGCACTGCTGTCTTCATTAGTCACAGCACGATATGAGATCAGTGTGTAAGTTCAATTTCCCAATTTATAATAACTAAGTCCATAAAAATGGGTAACCCAGAATTTGAAATACTTGAAAAAGAGTTCATGGAACTTATAGGCGAATTTCAGTCACTAAGTGTAAGTATAGTGTTTAATTCCTATCTGCTTACATATAAGTTAAATAAGAATTTGTATCATAGCGTTATGTTATTAAGGTCAACAAAAATTGTTTTTATATATCCATGTGCCTATATCTATATCGTTGATTAATAACACATTTAGCTAATTTGACAACAACTATAAAAATTGCCGCCTATGTAGTGTAAATTAAAATCTCAATAAAAATACTTAAAAATGTTTAGGTATTTCTCATTTTACAATTTTCATTATCTTAATCACCGAACTTAACTCTTGCATATAACTATTGTGTTACTAGTTAGCATTACAGTGCTTTCTCAAAGATCAAAACAAAACTCGTTTAAAATTTACGTAAGCCTGTATGCATTTTTACACGAAGCTCTTATGAGAGCTATGTTATTAATATATATATATCTTGCTATTAATTATTTTCGTCATAATAAGAGACAGGTACATAATGTACCTACATATTTTTACTTTACATATAATTTAAATACTTTTTTTTAATGCAATATGGTGGTAAACCCCTTTGTAGTTTGCCTCCGGCGGCACCACCGCCACACTTATTTCTGCCTAATAACAGCAGTGTTAAGCGCTGCTGTGTTCTGGTTTGAA
>DWRA01004613.1:0-10662 GCA_018250295.1 Spathilepia clonius
ATTAATTATTATTAGTATTTACTACAACATAACGACATTGTTAAGCGCTGTTGTGTTTCGATTTGAAGGGTGTGGTAAGGAAGATGTATATCTTCCTAAATCGACGCGTTCTAACTTAGTTGCGCATTTGTAGTTTATCTCCATGGGCGGCAATGGCCACTTACAATCAGGTGAACTATATTATATGCTCGGTTCCTACTTCTATATTATAAAAAGCGTTAACAGTATTATAATAATTCCACAATGTCTATACGGTATCTGTTTTTTTAACAACAAATACCTTTTGTTGTTGAGTTCTCTTTTCTCTATCGAGCGCTACTTTTTCTAGTTGAGGCAGCCACATAACTGTAATAGGTTTTACTTTCGTCACTTCGCCATTAAAAGTAAAATAGAGACAATATTTTTCAGATAAATCAATTTGCTAACATCGGACATATCTAATCTGCAGGAAATCCATTTATCTTGACCGCGGTATTTATTTAATAGCGTTCAGTCGATTGCGACCCGAAGCCACCCTAATGGAAATAGCAAGGAACCACTGACTTGTTGCATTGCAAATTAGTAAGCGAATAACGATGAAAATCTTAGAAAAAAGTACATTTATGTTTTGTGGAAGACTATATTTATGTTTTTGGGCAAAAATGTCAGAGGCTACAAGGTTCAAATTGTAAAAGTTTTTATAACGTTAGTGACGTCATTGTTCCTTATATAAATACTTTTTTTAAAGAAAACTCCTGCACAAGATTTTTTATATTGCGGAACTGGCAAAAGAACCTATAAATGAACATATACAATCAACCTAAGATAAAGATTTGCCTACCTGAGGTTGGTCAGAGATCTGTTGTTACAGCTAGGACTTAGTCGGAACGTCTCGGATTAGTAATTCGAATATATGGTCTGTAAAAATATATGAAATATAAGACAAGAATATATAATAAAAATGTAACTTAAAATACGAGAGAAATATTTACCAATAAAGAAATCTGTAATGTAGGTATCTTTAAACCGGTATGTAACAAACTAAATTTCGTGTTTATGCAACTCGAAACTAGTTTGCGGTGGTACAACCGGCTTACTTTACTGGACGTCTGCAGGCGACTTTATGATAATAGATTAATATCGGGGTAGTTTTAACGGGCGATAGTTTTCATTAAGGATCTTATTTCGCATTTTATCCAGCCAGCCATTGTGTTAGAAAATGAAAGACCGAGTCTGATTGGGAGCATTTGTGAAAGGCACGAGTTTTCCGCGTCTAACCCTGCACTAGAGATGGGAGATGAAACGGGTACTTGAATTGTTCAAATGTTTTGTCATCAACTCATTAGTCTCACTATTGGAAAGTTATCTAAGTGATTGCGTAGGATTTATATAATAATATATTTCGTTACACTAATCATGTGTAAAGATAAGCTTTGCAGTTTTTATGGTCACTGTAGACAGTTGCCAGGCATTTGAGCTTCCCTTAATCGTTTAACAAACTACATATAATTAAATAACTCCATTAAAAAAGTTAAAGGTACCTTTAAGTTTTTTAATCGTATTATTTAAGAATGAGAATTAGGATTTGTATCTTGGATTCCGGAAGTCTGATATGATAGTGTTTGAGATATTCGATAAAAAATGTATAACAGAAGACTGCTATAATCACTACAAATTCAAGAAAAGCACAATGCAGACATATTGCTTATTTATGATAGCAATCATGAATTCGTGAAGACTAATTTAAGACGCCTGTGAGACATATGCATTATCTACTAAACCTTTTAAACATCATTTACGTAATTAACATCCACAATTTTCATATGATAATGCAATTTGTGTAACATAATTGACCGAAAGATGAAATTAATTAATGTACGCTGAACTTATAAGTTACATATTTAAAATATATATATAAATAACCAGAAATATAACAGAAATTAAAATTAATTTAAATCTCTATCAGGGATCGAACGAGATCTTTACCCACACAAGATACAATAGCCGCCTCGTATAATAACAGCGCGCCGTATGTCGATATATTTAAATAAACAGACATTGTTCCACACGTGTCCCATCCCTACTGTACTGATTAATGTTTACCGGGGCAACTACCAGGCGTGCTGTAAAGTTTCGTAGCACTACTTCAAGCTGTTTAATGAGACGCCTTTATTAACTTTAGTAAGAAACTGCAAATTAAACTTTCTATTAGTTACAGCTTTTAGTATGATGGGTATTAAAACATTTATTTTGCAGTGAAGCTGAAGTTTATTTTGTAAGTATTTGTAATGCGGGTTATATTTTCTTTATAAAAGATAACTTCTACGTGCATTCTTTTCTATAATATTTAAAGTACTAATATAGTGAAGTTGTTAGGACTGCGTGTATTTTAATTATAATGAATACTTCACAAAGATCAAGAAACACCGTCAAACCTGCTGCAACTGTTTTTATTTCCCACCGCTGGGCACAGGTCTTTCAACGGCTGGAGTGGGCTTAGAATATACTCTACCAGTCTGCCCTAAAACGGGTTAGTAAAAATCTGCAAAATAATACAACAAAAATCCTACTAACATTCCCCGTGAGATGTTACAGAGGCTTGTGTTCGTTATTGTTCACAAGTGGATCGAACAGGGATATAAGACTTAGTTTCACTCTTGTATGTCCCGTTATATGTAGGATCTCAAGCAAAATTATGTAAACTTGTCCGAAAGATTTGAGTCCTAATACTCTATCAAATCGCTGTCCTTCTATACTCTAATGAGCCCATTGTGAGCATAATATTATCCCAGATATGAATCAGTTTTAATAAAAAAAAAAGTAATAAAAGCAACATAATAAAATAAATGTATCAGTACAATCAGCTCACTAATTATAATTATCGGGCTCAAATCTCCTCATGTTTACGCCTCAGCATTTCTATAGTGGACCCTAGTGGAAATAATTACGTATCCGCACTATAATTGGGACAAAAACCCTTGTTTAAACCGGACCAGGATCTGCAGGGGACACTATTGTGGACCCCTGAAAGAGAGTCCTCTAACTGACCGAGAAATTGTAAATTGTCTATAAGGGACGACTGATTCGCCATTGTTGTGGCTACGTGACGGCTTATTATGAAATTATCGCATATATGTATTGACTACTAAGACTGTTATGTACGGAATATATCTATAGTTTTAAGTAGGTGACTAAGCGATTTACATTTCCTAATCACTCAGCCATGCAATAAAATTTCTACTGACATGGACACTACAAACACATTCAAAAACAAGTTTACAAACACTCAGACGCAGAACGGGATATATAAATAGGCAAAGACAAAACAGTTAAGTATCTTTTTTCTTTTGCTTATTTATCAGTTTTTTTTTTTACCACATTGCATCTCTAAAATCGGGTAAAAAATATTTATTTATCTCTTGTTGTATGTCATCGTCGTCAACCCATTACTGTCCTGGGCGCGGGCCTCCTCACAGAGTGAGTGTGGTTAGGCCGTAGTCTAACAAAATGCGAATTAGTAGACTTCCCACACCTTTCAGAACTTTTTTCCTAGAACTCTCTAGTGTGTAGGTTTCTACCACCACCATCACCACTGCTTTTGGGATTATTACACCAAATAAAGTCAAAAAATGGACGTCAGTCGAATCGTAGTTATAATGCAATTTCTCACTATAGTAATCAAACAAGAAACATCAACTGTAGTATTGCTTCTACACATTAATATTGTTCAGACAGACTTTCCGCCATAATACATCAAGGCGAAAATCAAAGGTTCGTAGCAAAGGGTCTTGGCCCCGGCTTCTAATTCAGTTAATTTGGGCTTTAAATCTCATATTGCAAAATGGACGTGGGCAATAATTGCGTTTGGTAAACACCGGCAGACCACAGCGAGTACACGGCGCATCCATTAGAGAGGCTAGCTAGCTTATTGACGTAATTACATTGTCTTTATGAGAACGAAGGTGACTTGTATACAATTAATTTAGTCGCATGCGTCGGCTAAATACGTTAAAGTGACTTGACGTAAATGTTTTTTGCCGTAATGGAATTGCATGCGAATAGCTCTTCATTATTAATTACACAACAAATTGTGAAGCATGTGCTCGTATATCTATATTTAAATAAAATGTTTATTTACTCATAAAATTATTCAGCTACAATATGATAATTTTTTTTATCATCATCGCGCGAATTCATCAAAAGGTGGTCATTCCTTTTAAGCTTCTATGAACAAGCTTTTATCCTGTCATTTAATCCTTTTAGATATTGAATTTTCATTCGATATTTATTGAAAAATTCTTTTTTAGAACTTATATACCTTATACAGTTATTGTGTAAAATTTTAAGGTTGTATATAAGTATAATATAAGATTTATAAAGCGTATGAGCATTAATATCTGATCATCTATTGATAGCAAGTTTGAAAATTTGTGCAATAATGTGTTAATATTAATTGTATAATAACTTCATTACTTCGAATATAATTAGTTAGCTTAAATATACGTGGTGTATGTGTATGAAAGTCACGTGTACTCGTATATTAACAATTAACCGCTAGAAATTTGCGAATTACAAGCAGGTGCAAGATTCTTAAGAATCTTGTAATGTTTTCAGAGGTGTTTTAAGTCTATCTACTGTTAGCAAGCTTGGGTTTAATCCCCGTTATTCTGGAATAATCTCGCCTAGCAATGGTCCAGGATTGAGGAAGGCTAAAGTGCACAACCGTCACAAAACCGTTTTACTATAACCTAACTAACTTTTACTATATTTTGTAGACTGCATATATATTTTTTTAAAATTGGAAACCGTAGTTTATTTTCGCCATCAAACTCTTTAAAAGCCTACCTTCGGTTGAGTCAAAATCTTTTCTCTCCCAAACGAAAATCTCGGACCTGCTAGTATACTCATTAATAAGTTGATAGTAAAATAATTCCCTCAGAAAGCAAGTCAAAATATGCTGAAATGCCATTAGCATGCTCCTACTACAGTTACACTATAATTAATCCGAACAATACAATTATTTGCATACGAAGCCCAACTACGGATCGATGGCTGCAGACGTATAGATGAAACGTCGATACCGTCTCTCGAAGTAATTGAATTAAGGCTTATTGAATCCAATGTACATAACCTTCGTACATGATAGCTTGCTTCGGATAGTTTAAGAGCCTCAGAAGTTCGTGTATTAATATTATTTGCGTAAGATATTCGATACGAGCATAGTTTAATCATTGAGTTCGTAAGGTTATGTATTGTTATAGTCTGCTGTGCACAGTTGAAAGAACAATGGAATTGAATAATTATAATGGCCTCACCTTAAGATGCACTGTGTCGTGGATATCTTTGACATACAATAAAATGAGTTCACTAACACCCAGATACTAAATTGAAACTAATAATTATGATGAAATCGAACCTGAGACTCTTTGCGTTTTACACAGATTTGGTTACAATTTGGACACGAGTCATAAACGATTGGGCATTGTAAAAAA
Source organism: Spathilepia clonius (assembly GCA_018250295.1). NCBI lineage: Eukaryota > Metazoa > Arthropoda > Insecta > Lepidoptera > Hesperiidae > Spathilepia > Spathilepia clonius. The sequence goes on from DWRA01004613.1 coordinate 5,472, forward strand.
AAATACAGCATAGACAATCGCATATACGAGTATATCACTAATTTTGAGTTAATAAGTATCAACAACAAAAATGAGCGCAATAATAAATAGTATTGGACGTTTATTTACGTCCTACCATTGTGCTGGACGAATATAAGCATCGTAACATTGTACCGAGCTTGTTTCCTCGCTTACATTGCGTATTATGGTAGACGGGCTTAATAATGCGAGCACCGACTATGGCTACTCGATGCCGCTTATACAGGGTGATGTTACTATTTTTGTAAACTTCGAAAAGGAGAAAGTATTACGTGACTGTCAATCGGATGTTCCGAGGTTCAAATTTCAGGCACGAACAAGCTACGCCTTCTGCCACACATCTCAGATTTTTCAAAGTTATGTGCATATCAAAAATTAATTATCGTTTATTATAACGGAAATAGATAACATCGCGAGGAATTCAAAGCGTCTGAGTGTTCTTTAAAAACAAAACAAAGTTCTTAAAGGTGTGTAAAGTTAAGCACTTGGTCAGCGGTGGACAATAGATTAAATGTCTCTTACTCTAGAAGGAGACACATGCCCAGCAGTGAGACGATAGGGAGTAAATGAAGACTCAGTGATAAGGTGTAAGCCACCTTTAGGATTAACTTGGTTAAACGTTAAAGTGAACAATTTTATATATTCATTTTAATAAAATCACAGGCTATTTGCTTGAGTTAGAAAAGTTGTTTAGTTATCAGAATATATTGCAATAAATTTGAAAGATCTTCAAAAGCACAAATCTTTGTTTGAAAGTATTTCAATTTCACTTAAACAGTATACGCGAATGGATCTTGTATATTAAAGTTTGTAATTTAATATACTCGTCTTTATAATATGCTTTAAAAAGAATTTCGTAGTCCATTTAGATTATGGAAGTTTGTAACTATTTCTTCGTAAAAGTTTAGGGAACAAGTGGCTGTTTTGATATACAAAAATTCTATTACGAATAAAAATATACGGATCCCTCGAGAGTTTATAGAAGAGAATAGTTTATAAAGTACTGCTATAACTTTTTATTGTATGTTTATTATTCTTGGCTTCGCACTCATGCTAGCTTTACTTCTTCAGAGAATAAAGTTAAAAATATAAAAATAAATTTACGTGTTGTCATATACATTTTTAAAGCCGCTGTAAATTATTTATGTAGGTGGTAAATACGCATATATAAATAATATTTTGTAACCTCTTTATATTATTTGTAAAGGTCGTAATAGAGCTCTTTGTAGTTAAATTGTGGTGGCACCGTCGTCATTCCTTTAGCTATCTATAATTAATGTCGTGCTGTTAAGATTTTAAAAGTAATGGGAAATAGATTTATTATAAAAAAGGTTTATTTCCGAATCACATTTATTTTGCATCAGCCTGTATGCATTGTGTTGGCTTGAATTAAGAAAAAAAATATGTAGTTTCTTCTTCATTTATTATTTATTGTATCATACTGTATGTCATGTTGGTATAATAATATCATGGAACGTATCACATGTCACGTGAACAGAAAGCAACCCCTACCTATCAGTGTGTGGCTATTGTCCGCAATATCAGACAAATCTGGCATTTGTCTTTGATTTCGTCAATTATCTTCAGCTAATTGTCTCCGTAATTGAAACATAAGTTACATACATTGGTATCTCTTATAAGTATCTACTTATTGAGGTGACATGTACGAACTTAATTCAAGGACGATTACAAATAGTGATTACAAGTAACATTGCATTAAAATATTACTTGAGCTTGTGTCTCTTTGGAAAGTAGTAGAGTAGACGAAAGATTTAGCAGACAAAATAGCAGTTTTACTAATTCTACTTGCAAGCAATGATATAATCGTACAACAATATAACGATTCTTCAAAGATTCTTCTTTGTAATAAACCTTATTTTCATTTTGTTGCAGTTGTTCGTAATACATGTATAATGCGCAAATCAGTAAAATTTATAGTTCAATATTTTATGACAGATTCGAAGTTTAATTTGATTTAGTCTGAGGACAGGCAATAAGCGAACATTTTATACGATTAGCCCTTCTCAATGATTAAAATGTAAACTTAAATTGTAAAACACGTAGATATTGGTGTGTAAAAATACACAGTAATTCTTCGTGTCCTTACAGCATACATTAGTCATTTGGAACAAACTTGTCTTTCCTTTATTTGGATTTATCATCCAATTAAATAATAATACGTAGATGCTATGCCTGTTTTGATTTGGCTATACTGTTACGGATAATAATAATATTCTGGAACACCACTTAGCAAACCAGATGACAGATAAAATAATACAGTTCCAAATGTAAAAGATACCGTATCGAAAGGGAGAGCTATTGATATAATTGTTTTTATTTTTTCAAAGCCAAAGTTTGCAAAGCATTCGAGAGGCTTACCCCGATGACTCTTAACAACGCCAATCAATGAAACATGAAATCCGACTAAGCAGATGTATTGATTCTTCTTAACAACAACTCATATGTCACTGTTTCAGTTCACTCGATACTATACTGTCCAAAAACAAAATAAAGTTGTTTTTTGCTTAAAAGTTGCTGGGCATAAGCCCTTTTGTAATATCTCCTGAGAGCCATTGTTAAAGCAAAGCTGGCCAATCAGTTCCATCAGCTCTTGAGAAGCCGATGAAGCGTGTCTAATGCCTCACTTCACGAGGGTTAAGTCTTTACGCAGTTGGTTCTGTCATTTTTCCGATACACTCGTTGTTACATTTAAAAGCATCGAAAAAATCCCAAAAAATGTTAGCTGAGTGGCTCTTTGACAACAATGTTTACATTGCGTAAAATCTTAAGAGTTTCTTAAAGATTTTCGGCAAAGTGGCCATATTAAAGTTGTTAGGTCTGTCTACGCAAATTTACAGCGTATTTTGCACATTTATACATTCATTTTTTTGGAAATCACATGTTACCTACACTTATTTACCAAAGTGTAACTTTAGTTTCAAATATATTATTTCATATTTTTTCTAAGCTCGTGTGTGGTAATCTCAGGTAGTATTCCAATTTTATTTGGGGTTTATCACTCTTATCACCATCACGATTATACCTATCATTATAATCAGATCTTTTAAACATTCAGTCTGCGGCTTCGTTTACTCAAATAAAAAATACCTCTTATCTTCCAATTCTTTATTTAGAAAGCTCAGTTCAAACTTTAAAACATAAGCATAACTGTTATATAAACTTTGCAGAACGTAATTTAATTATTTAGGCATCTGTCTATCAAAATAACGAAGAAGCGAGTTTAGTTACCCATCACATATTGGAAATAGAAAGCTGATTGGCTTAAAGTGTTCGGCGGCAACTCTAGAGTTTATTCACATGCGCCCTTTATTCGTATAAACGATGAATAATGGCGCTATACCTAAGCCTTGCTTTATAAATAACTGTCTGAAAGGTTACATTGATGGACAGGAGTTATTATTCATAGTCAATTATTCGCATTTTATGGTTAAGTAGTAAAGTTTTGGTTTTTTAATATAATGTAGATCTGTTTTATGTTTGCAGATTCAATTGTTAGTATTGGATATTGGATAGTTGTCGAAATATTGTTTTAAACACTAGTCATGTTAGGCTATGCGTGGTAGAATTTTTGTGGGTCTTCTCCGGAGGCATTACCGCCATACTTTAAAAGTTGAACAATACGTTGATACAAATAATTTTTTATTCTTTTTTATACAATTTACGTAGCCAACACGCAACCAGCACACAATTTACATGTGAATAATACCTCTGCGACTTTTTCCCGCGATAAAAGCTATTTTAATGACGCTTTAGTTACTAATACGGGTTTTGGTTTGGTATCCAATTGAATGCAGTTTTTGCATAGGTCATTTAGTATTACAAATATATTAAAATTTAAAATATTAATGAGTTGTGCTCCATGTGTTTAAAAAATGTAACGTGATATAAATATGACTGAAATTGTATACCCTTAATTGTTTTAACAAAATGGGGATCACGCGGAAGATTTACGTGGATCCCTAAAATATTCTATTCCATAAAAGTAGCGTAAGTTTCCACTTATGACGTCAGCTGTCTGCCTGTGAGTCCCGTTAAAATTATCCCAGCTGATTCGGAGATTAGCTCCAGCAGACGGACAGAAAAAAAGTATTTTCGCTATAGTTACCGTACCTACATATTTTCATACGCATTCCTCAAAAACGTGTTTTTTGATTTATTTGTATAGATAAGATAACAAATAAATATAATACTGCAGGAGTATTCAATTTAACATAGTTTTATTTAACAAGAAATTTCCCTTCAGCAATTGAACTAAAATTAAATTTACGCCAATAATCTAAACATCTTTGCGTGTATGTACTTCGTAACAACAATTACGATGTCTACCATACGATCCCATAAATTAATTACCAAACTATATTGTAATACGCATCGCAAATTGAAGACTGTAAGATATTTCAGGTGGGTGTGCTTCTATCTAAAAGGGGCAATTACAGCAAGATTAGTGGTTCAGTTGCCTAGTGACGTCACCGCTCGCACGCTCGTAATCCGATTAAGTTAATTGCCGAAAATCTTACCCAACGACAGATTACTACTCCGTAAAATACGGTAAAGCCGTCTACATAAGTAGCGACAGTATACTATATTGTTTCAAAACGGCATGGGCTGGTAACGGGGGCTTTTATTGGGGATGAAAGTCTTAATAAAAATATTCTGTAAAGTTATAGAGATTCTGGGAACACGACCGTCGTATTTATATACCTATATACATTTGAAAGATGGTATATTTAGTTGGTCTAGATTGGGCAGGCACTACCTCAATGGCGGTTTCAGTTTTATTTTATACATAGAAGCAGTAGCAAACGAGCACGCAGTCCATCCGTTGGTAAGTGGCAACTCTCACCCGTAGACATCTGTGATCGGCTATACATAAGATTAGGTTTCTAGCAGAAGTCGGTCACAGATGCGTTGCTTTCTCTGAGAAGGTAGATAAAACTCCTGTTTTATACGAAGTTGATTACAAATTTCTAATATTTAGTATGTATTCTTCGGTCTCTACATTTTTTTTATATGATGGAGTAGCATGCAGTCCACCTGATAGTAAGTGGCGACTGCCGCCCATGGACATTTGTGATCCACCCTAGATAAGACCACAATTCCAACTGAAGTCGACCACAAACGCGTTGCTACCCCTGAGGACTAAGTTGGAATG